>JARVGW010000322.1:11939353-11950940 GCA_031762495.1 Anablepsoides rubrolineatus
TTATTAGACTGATAAACCTAAATTAAGTAACTTTAATTTCCCTTTTTAAGGGTGGTGCCCCGATAAGATCAATTAACTAATGTTAGATGAATTGTTAACAATTCATAGATAATCTAAAATTTTAGCAAAGTTACTCCTTAGGAGCCCTACACAAGGAAGGAGCAAAATGGAACATTACAGTTTTTCTTTTACATCATAAGAATTTAAATAATTGGTACAATTATTTGTGAAATGGTAAACACAAAAAAATACTGCAGCAGCACTTTATCATTTCACTCTTACGTTAACATTGTACAATGTACTGATTGAAGGTGGTCAAACAAAATATGACCTTTTTTTATTATTTTTTTGGTGTTTACTTTTTTGGCCAGGCAGTATATGTTGTATTGATTAATGTATTTTTTTTCTTCTCTTCAGGCTCCCTCACAATTTTCTTCCAAAGCTTAAAATGTTCTTAAATTCAGTCATTCACATCATTACCAAAACCCCCTCATTTCACCACATCACCCCTGTTTTACAGCAACACCACCGGTTTTGGTCAAATTCAGAATTCAGTTTAAAATTTTGCTGTACACGTTCACAATCTAACCCTTCGTTATCCAGCTGATCTCCTGCATCTCTTCCCATTCCTCCATTCTTACACTGCCCTCTCTCCTTAGCACCATGAGAAACAGAACTTTATCTCTTCCTCCAGTCATCCACATTATTGACTCTCTTCCTGCCTTCAAATCACGACTCTAAACTCGTCTGTTCAAACTAGCGCACACACGTTGGCTTCTTTAACAACCTTTTCTTGTTTTTATTTTTTAATTTGTGCTTTTTATGTTGTGATTTTGTATTGTATAGCTTTGGCTTTAAAGTGTCCTTGGGTGTCTAGAAAGGCTTTTACAAATAAAATGTGTTTTACATATTACTTGAGTTGCTCGTTTGCTGCATGGGAAGTCATTAACATAATCTGTGCATGTATGTGTTGGTAAGTTCAGCCTTATCTCGCCAGCATTTGCCTGAGCTAATATTGTAGCAGGCAGTTTCATAGGCGCTACCTAATTAGCTCAGGCTTTACAAAATCACACACACACACTCACACACACACAGAGCTTAGTGTAATGACTCTGAGTTCATCGTGAATGCAGACAAAGAAAAAAATAGTGTGAGGAGAGAAAAACATTTACTTAATTGACAGATAGGATGCGTGTGTGGGCGGTTGGGGAGAAGAAGGATATAAAGAGGAGAGGAGGCAAAAATGATGCAGACAGATGATGAGTGATGTGTAAGTAAAGGAGAGGAGGAAAACAGACAAAAACAGAAAGAAGAAGATGGTAAAGAAGAAATTGAAAGAGATGGAAACCGTCCAGGGTAAATTAAAATGATTGGGAAGACAATTGTATGAAGATGGAGAAGAACAGTAAGATGAAAGAAGTGATTACACAGGGAAATCAAATACTGGAGAAGAAGAAATTAACAACAGGCCATTTTGTAGTTTTCTGTGCGCACGGCATCATGGGTAGGGATGCAAGTTATGAATTAATGAATTCATCTAAAGGTGATTGATCTTATCAATTGAGTAACAATTAAGTGATAAGTGGCCATTTTCTTAAAAAAAAAACTTATATTTTATCTTGTTTCAAGAGAGTCTTTCCATAACATGAAGGGCTTATTTCTTTAAAAAATGCTGAAATTAAAAAATGAAGCACATCTTTTTATTTTAACAGCTGTATTAAATACTGACGGAATAAACAAAAAAAAGTGCATTTCTCAAATTTCTTAAACTTGAACATATTTATAAAATATAACGTAACATAAATCTAGGTTGCTGAATGAGGAAAAGACGAAAAAAATAAATTTTGTGAAACATTTAATCCTTCATAAACACAGAGATGTAAAACTATTAATCGTTATTATTTGAATTTATTGCATAAAATGTATAGAATTTATGATTTTTCCCTAATACTGATACTTTTTGCTGCAGATTATTCTGTTTGTGTCTAAAACAATAAAAAGATTTTTGAACTTAGAGGGGAAAGTGGGTCTAACTGGACTCCAGGTGTTCTCTGTAACTGGAACCTGCTTACTTTTGGAGCAACATAAACATCCTACTTGACCAATAAAGCACCTTTACCTTTACCTTTACTTTGTTCTCCAGAGCTCAGAACTCATGCTTGGTTCTGGTGGACAGCATTGTAGCATAAGCATATTTTTTACAGCTGTGCTGTAGGTGTTGTGAGAGTGAGAGCTGGGAGTAGGGGATGTTTAATGAGCAGTTTTTGGTTCCAGCTCTAGCCTCCGCTGCTGTCTCCCCTGTCTCCTCCATCATCCCTCATGGTGTGACGGCTCATCTCTCGGTCGCCACAACTTCTTCAGTTATTACCATTCTTTAGTGGTTCAGATGGATTTGTACTGGGATAGACACTCATAAATGATCCAAATTTACATCTTCGTTTAATGTCCCAATTGGCTACCAGAGGGGAAGGTTCCAGCATAGCTCACAAATTAACCTGTCAGACAGATACAGTGACAGGTTGAAGACCTGGAAGGAACTGCACCTCCTCTGGGCTTCATAGGTCTCGCACCAGCTTTCAGAAACGTTGGCCGTCTCTTTGTTACAAATTTACAAAAAAAATCACTTCTCCTTGGTTAACAATAGAAATACCAGATTATCCTTCCTCCAATTCCTCCATCAACTGAAAATAAACATCCATTTTGCCAAAGATGCAGTCGCTGTGCTGTTACTGTTTGCATGTGATGTGTGCTGCAGGGTGAAGACAATAGAAGGGATTTTACCAGAAATTCTCCCAAAATTTTCTCAAACTATGAGTTGTCTGTGTGAAAAAGACATCTACAGATATATGAGCGAGATCTAACGTCTCACATCTTGTTGAAGTATAGAGAGCTCTTTAGTGATCCATTTATACATCATGATGTTATTTAAAGGCTCTTGCTGGCATGGTGCAATGTAGCCTGGATTCTGTGCAGTTATGGAAAGGTGACCTTGGGCCTCAATGTACAAAGAGTTGCATGGATTTCTTACTGAAACATGGCGTATGTTGCAATCAAGCAAACATCATATGCACAAGTAAATCCAGATGTATCAAACCATGCGTATGCCAGAATCCAAGCACATTTATTTTGTACATCCCAACAAACATGGAACCGAGCGCACGTCAGACACCTCCGCTGACATGCCTCTATTTAAATATGTTGTTATATAGATGCAAATTATGTTCAGCGTGTGTGATGGACATGTTTGTGCGAGGATTTCTAGATAATAATGAGAAAATAATGAATTAAATGAAGTTTGAGAGAGCATTTCTGAGCCTGTAATATTTTTCTATTTTACTCACATGCTTATTAACATAATAACCAATAAACACAGAGGAACTCAGATGTTTGATTGATTGTAGAACTTTATTTATTAAATATTATTATTTATTTATATTGTTGATGTGAAGAAACAGGTCGCAGAGCTTAAGTGGAGACTTTTCTCTGTGGTGTTGGTGATTTTGGAATCACAGATGAGGCTGTCTCATTCAGCTGTAATGGCTCAGCTTGGCTTGGTCCGGCACAGTCCTGATCAATTTGCCAGCTCTCTCTGGAATGCCCCTGTGGAACCCCAGTGTCAGCAGCGGGACGTGCACGCACAGCGCACGGCTCCTCACTGTGTTGTGCTCTGATTGGCTGCAGATCGAAGCACAGTTTCAGAAGGATCATTCTTGGAAGCTGAAACCAGCTGATGAGCCAATCGTCATCGTGGATCAGAAAATCCTCTCTGTGTCTAAAAACACAAACTCTTAGTATTGCACCATTTGTTATATCCTCCAATAAGGCTGAAGCAGTTGTTGAAGGTATTTGACTCCACTTTGCACATGCTTTCAGATCCACTCATCTAACTGCATACATGTGGATGTATTAATTGTAAATCGTATGTGTCTAGTGTAAACAACAATAGTTTTCACATCTTTAACAGTTTCTCAGCATCACCTCTGAGTGTTGCTAATGGAACCAGTATCTCAGAAATATACATACCAGCCATGAAGTTGGTGCAGTGCTGCGCACATTTCACTCTTGATACAACTGAATTTTGCGTAAAAAGGGGCGTGCGCACGCTTTTTTGTGCATATGTACTGTTGATACATGAAGCCCCAGGATCATTATAGAGTAATTCGAAGAGACCTCCTTCTTTTCGTCATACACCACCTCTGTGTTAAATCAGGCTACCACCTAACTTTCAGTTATTGAAATTTGAATTTCCTTTCCTTTTCCTGTCCACACAATTATTACAACTTAAACTTAAAATTTGGTATGATTTGGGTATTATTTGACCCTCCTATCTGTTTAGAATCCAGTAAAGCTACATGTATCTCTTTCTGTGTTTGTGTGTGTAAACTCAGCTCTTTATCTCCAATCATGCTCACACTCAGCTGTAAGAACCAATAGGTCTATGCTGAGCAAGCTTTGCTCTGTAATGTCTAATATTGGCTCAACCCTGTGGAGTTATCAGTTCCTGGTCCCCTGACACCTTCATCAGCTCTCACAAACTGGACAAATAAAGCCTGAGTGGGTAATAACGGCTTGGACTATCAGTAAACAAGCAAATAGCTGTTTGACCACAAACACATTCTGGGAAAAAAATTACATTTTAGAAGATTTGGCTTTGTAATTAGAGATTACTTAAAATGCTAAGAGCGTCATCAAACCTGCAACATGTTATTGCCATATTCTGTTTAAATACTATAGAATCAGTTTTTTCCCTCAAGAATAATATATTAGGGATGCAAGTTATTGATTAATGGATTAATCTAAAGTTGATTAATCTTATCAATCGACTAACGATTAATTGACAAGTGGCCATTTTCCTAAAAACCTGACATTTCTCTTTCTAATAAACCATCGACAATCGTAAGTCGATTAATTGTTAGCATCCCTCATATACATATAGATAGATAGATAGATAGATAGATAGATAGATAGATAGATAGATAGCACATTTTAATTCTGCACATCATTTTGCACCCAAAAATTGCAGTACTTTCACTTTTACTAACCTTGGGGGGGTAGAGTTGCATTCAGGAGATGTAACACATTTACATTCTGGCCGTGGAAACGTATGTCTGGAGCTCAGTGGCACCACAAATATGATGGCAAACAGCCCGAGACATTAAAAAAAAATCTTTTCATAACAGCTTGACTGACCCTTTGGGAAACCGACTCCAGGTAACCCAGATGGCGAGTCTAATGTTTGCTGCAGAGCCTATTTACTGTGTTTCACAGCTTAGGTGTTGATGTTTTAACCAAATGAATGAACCTGAGAAAACGGCTCTGTACATCAGGTTATGTTGCAGCACCTTAAGGATTATGAAAATCTTGTGTAGCTTGATTTCACAAATGCACAGTAATATTGTGGGAAATTGGTCTTGTATTTGTTTTTAGCTGGGTAACGTTGGGTATTACTATCATGTGCAACTATAAAAGGCAGGTGAATTGTTTGTGTGGGTGTCTGTCTGTCAGCAAAATATCTCATGAACCACTTAGCAAAGTTTAAAGAAATTTACAAATAGTAATTATTTGATGTACATCTACAGCTCATCAACACAATTCAAGATGGCTGCCACAGCTAATCAACCATAGGAAATACTATATGGTTTATTGAGCTATGTCTATTAATAGAGATTAGGATAAATATCTAACATTAGCCATTTGTCCTTGTTTAATTATTCCATTTAATTTATTTAATTTTATTCACCATTTCAATGTATATTATAAAAAAAAAACAATATATATTTATATTCTGTACTTGTGAGCTGTAACTGTGTTTTACTTCTTAGAAATACCAAAAGGGAATTTAGGATTTCATGAGCTCCTCCCTGGAAACACCCTCAGGTGGAGACAAAAAAAGAGTGTAAAAGGGTAGGAGGGAAAGATGACAGGGAGAGGAAGGACAAACACAAACATGATGTCTCACTGGGCTTGTATATTTAATATTTTATAATTACAATCAGGAGCTGCTTTAATTGACTCCATCTGTGACCCCCCTGAGTATTTGTTGTGTGTTAGAAAGAGAAAACCTCTCAAGCAGTGTGTTAATGAACAGTGGTGTGAAAAACTAGTTTGTGATGAGAAATATCATGTAGCTCGTTTTTTCAAACATTATATTTGGCTCTCTTATTTATCTGAATACTAATGTGTTCTGTATGTACATGTGACACACATTAATCTGGTCAGCTGCCGCTATGCTGGGGTTTGGAGATTTAGTTCAACCTGATTTTGCGTACCGCGGTTTCTCTAAAGGTCAGTTTTGGCATTTTCATGAGTGATGAAATCAGATGAAATTGGCCTTGCAGAGCACTGTGTCCACCCTCGCCTCGTGTCAGTGTTTGTTGTAGATCTCATTTTCTGCTTTCAACTCAGAAAATTCATTTGTCACCAGTTTCAAGTTTGCAATCATACACGACTGTACACTATGTGGAAACTGACTATTTATAGGACTGGGAACAACTTGGGTTTCAGATTTTGACTGAAAAAGTGTTTTCACAATAATGAGAGCTTTTCCAAACTGCGTGCAATGAGCCACCAGTCCTTACTTTGTGATTAAATAATGCAGTGGTTGTTTGATGAATGGTCAGCCCTACAGGCAATGTGTGTAAGTGCATTAGTTTTATGAAATCGCTTGTTGCCCAGAGTTCAGATGCACTCATCGGTCTTGTGAATGTCATTCAGCTTCAGGCTGCATGTAATCCAATTTTAACACAAGGCAGCGATGGCTTGTAATGACAATCAGACTTATATTGACTGGTCTGAGAGTGTGAGTGTCCTGATAGTTATATGTGTGTTAGAGTCTGGGGTTTCTACCACACACACAAACTCTCACACACTGTGCACTATTCTCCTTGCAAGTCAAGGACATCTTATTTTCACAGGTGAGGGGACACAGTTTGTGAGAGCTGGGCAGAAATGAGGACACGGTTTAAGTTGGAAATAAGAAATCTTATTTGTCCAATCTGTGCCACATTGCTGACTTAAAATCTTTTTGTTCACAGTGAGCCCAAATAACAAGATAAGGCAGTGAAATGTATTGTATATAAAAAAAGGTAAAATTCTCTTCTGAAACGTTACAAACTACAGGATTTAATTTAAACTTGTGGCTGCTGTGAAAATCTAAATACCGTCTCCCTTCTCTTTCTGCCTGCTGGTGGGCACGACTCCCCCGTTAGCTGACATTTCAGTGCTTGGAGGTCTTTTGATCTTTGATTTCACATCACAATCTCCGCTCATCCTGCTCTCCATCCCCCCACCTCCTTTTTTTTTTTTACCCCCCTCATCCTTTCATCATCCCGTGGCTGTATTGCTGAATCGGCTGATAACTCTCTGAAGTAATGGCCTATGAGCTGAAAAAGAGCAGGAGAAAAGGAGGAGGGGGAAGAACCCGAGGGAGGAGAGGAGGAGGATCAGTAAAGATGAGAGAAATAAGAGATAATTTCTAAAGGGTTTTTGTCGAGATAGAAGCAACTTTGAAATGTTTAGGTATATGCTTGAAAAAACGAGTTTATAAGCTACAAATTTATAATACCTTACCATGCAGGGCATTGCTCTTTCATGCTCTGTGCCATTTAAAAAAAAAAAAGAAGCACAAAAGCATCGTTGAAAAGCTGCTACTTTTCCTCTTAAATCATATAGAAGCAGCAAGGGTGGAGTTCTTTTATACACACTATTATTTTTGCTATTCTGGCTTTTTTTAAATAGATATCTAAAATATACTAATAATAATAATAAAACCACAAAACCAATGTGAAAATTTATGAAATAAAAAAAACAAAGTTGAGTATGAACTTCTCTTATTATATAGTTTTAATGTTTCTTTTGTTCACCTGTTGTTTCCTGTATTTACGGTCATTTTTTCTACATATTTAATCCCTGGTGACATGATTTACTGCAGCAGCTACAGCTCAGTGCTTTGTACAGCTTGTGTGTGTTGGCTCTATTAAGCATAAAAATGGCTGCTCTGTGTAGCACACCACACAACACAGAAGGTTTCCAGTGCTTTTAGACACTTCAGCTGTTTCTAGAATCACTGCACTGCGATGAAGTGGGGAAAAGTAGCCAGTAAAGTGGTGCAACGCAATCCAACTCATCGGTTTGTTTTTATCGGTAAGATCACTAAATGGTTCCTCTGAAATGAGTCTACTTGTGTGGCCTGACATAAAATGAGCAGATTGTAAAGTCTGGTGATGGATTTGCTCGGGAATCAGGCTCCCACAGAGTCGTAGGTAGAGTCATTGTGTGGAAATGGGCAGCCAACAGGGAGGGAAGAATGAATGTCTTTATTTTCTGGTGGAGGATGGATCAGCGACTCTGTGATGTTGGAACTGAAAGGTTATTTGTCCGACCACCAGGCCAACGCTGCCTGCAGGAAGGAGCCTGTCGTGCTGTTTGAAGCTGCTGGTTGAAACTCATGTTTAGAGAGCCAAATGTTGTTGAGGTCAGCCCTCATCTCTGATCTCTCTCTTTTTATTTTCACATTACATTTTATAGCTTTGTTTTCACTTCCTTTCAGTTTTATTTTTCTTCTATTCCTTGTATTCTTCAGTTTCATCCCACAGACCAAAGGGATTAAATTGTCCTTAGGTGTGAGTGAGAGAGTGAATGGTTGTTTGTCTTTATGGGTTCCTGTGATGGACTTGCAACCTGTCCAGGGTGTACCCCGCCCCTCGCACAGTGACTGCTGGATGAGGGCACCAATGACCCCCATGACCCTGAAAGGTAGAAGCGTGCTAAGATTATGGATGGATGGATGGATGGATGGATGGATAAATAAATAATATGACAACAGGTCCAGGAAGTGATTTTCTTTTCATCTTAGACTTCAGTAGTCTCATCAGGTAACAGGACGTCTCAGTACCCTGGTCTCACCCTGAAAGTCCCAGACTGTAAACTGGACTCTGTTCACACAGCAGTCATGCTTTATCAGCACTAAAAATACATTACTCCTTTGCTGCTCACCTTTAGTATTTTATAATGACCAGAGAGAGGTGGCTCAGAGCTGTCTCAGTATTTGATTTCACACAGCAAGCCTGCGCTGCTGAATCAGCTAAGGAACAACAGCATCATTGGTTATTGAGGGATGTTCCACTGAGCCTGCTGCCTCTTGCACATGCTCATCTATTCAGTGCTGAGAATTCTTCTGCTCACATCTCAGAAGGGCATTAATTTTCTGCAACAACTCCCAGTTCTATCTCCATACAACCATAACAACACATTTGTGTTGTGCAACAAAGGCTCATTTGTCCCACCTTGAAAAGGAAGGGTGATGATCCATTCTATAACTTTGGTGTAAAATAACTACAATTTGCATGCTAGCCATGAAAGGACAATACATTTCAGGAAAGCACAGCAAAATTTGTGAATATACATATTTTTTTGATAACAGTGGCAAAGGGTTGAAAAAGCTGTGGGATTTGGCTTCCCTGCAATTTGTAAAAAAGTAAAAGTAAAATAAAATAGAGCTGAATGAGTGCAAAATAAATCATTGAGTTTTCATTTAAATTTATGTATTTATTTAGAGATAAAGAGATGACATGAATACAAAACCTTCAATAGGACAGTTAAATCAATATATTCAATAAATGATCAAGCATTATCTCCAACTTCAGCTTCAGTAAACTAAATAATTCTCTGGTTCTTTGAGAGCTGCATCTCTAATGCTTTACTTTTCTTTTTTCAGTGTGATTAGTTTGTTTCTGCAATCCTTTTTTTTTTTTGTCTTGATCTATTTATATTTTCTTGTCATCATTTTTTTCTCCTTCACTGTCTTCATAATATTATTATTTTTCTTTATATTTTCTGCATAC
Organism: Anablepsoides rubrolineatus; assembly: GCA_031762495.1. Taxonomy (NCBI): domain Eukaryota; kingdom Metazoa; phylum Chordata; class Actinopteri; order Cyprinodontiformes; family Rivulidae; genus Anablepsoides; species Anablepsoides rubrolineatus. Next base: position 11,949,196 of record JARVGW010000322.1, read on the forward strand.
CTCTTTCTCATGGTCGCCCCTCAGGCTTATGGTTTGTTCGTGAGACAAAAATATAACTAATTAACTTCCCAAAATCTGGTGTGTGTGTGTGTGTGTGTGTGTGCGCGCACATGTGTGTGTGTGTGTTGACATAACTTTGTCTTTTCCCAGGGTAACAATCAGTAAGAGTTTAAATTCAGTTTGTTGCATTTGTTCTGTGCAGATTAATAAATAAATCAAAAATAAATAAGTGAATTATTGAATAATATGAATAATAAGTGAGACTGCATGTCTGTTGAAGACAGACACACACACACACACACACACGCTGAATTAATAATAAATTGCTGTGTCGCTCCTTTCTCACACATTTATAGGAGCTTCACTCTTACTGTTTAGGGTATAATAATAGTGACTTGAAATATTGGCAAATTTAGTCATCAGATAACTCACCGATATGCAATGAAAATATCTGGTATATTACTCTTTCATTCATTCTGTTATAATTTTCACATTTCAACTTGGCACTTTTTCTGCAAGCTGCAATATTTTAACAGTTAACTAATTTATAAAATAATAATTGTAACGCATTCTCCAAAACAGAAATCACTGGGGCCGATTTTGTAATGAGCTAATTTTAAAGTTTATTTTACAAGACTTTAAAACATAAATAGCAAACAAATGTTTTTGTCTGTGGTGGGCATGGTACTAATCAGCTAACAGCTAATAGCGGAAAACAATTTTTTAATTTAGCAAATTAGTTTGTCAGTAAGTTTGAAAACTGTTAGCGGACGAATTAGCTTTCGCTAATAAGGTTTTGCCAACTTTAAGTCTACTAACATCTAGCTAACATGCTAACATTAACAGGTTTTTGTGTTTCATATTTTCTATTTATACACTTGTCCCACTTACATGAACATTGTCTCTTTCAGAGTTAAACAGTGCACAGAAAACAAAATCTGATTGTAAACGGATCAGCTTTTATCTGAGCTATAGAGATTTATGAGCAGTTGTAAACGACTCCATCATGTCAGGATCTTTTAGGTTTTACTTTTGTTTTGTTCTGAGTGGCTGCAGCTTCTTTTCACTCTGGTTTTCATTTCTCTCTCTGTTTTTTTCTTATGTGCACACACCGCTGCACTGTATGAGATGGATGAGAGTAATTTTCATTTTTCCTTACACCATTTTATCACCACAATTTACACACATGCACACACACATTGTACATGCACACATGGCCCAAGGCACTACTTTATCACTGGAGGAAACAGAAAGAGGTTTTAAATCAGAAGCAGATTATATTAGACCTCAGTGAATGATGCTATATATACAGAGACAAAATTCTAGTTTGTAGCATTGTTATACATGAGTATGAAGAAACAAGTCTCGAACAGTAAACCCTTATGATGTGTGTGAACACACTCCATTAAAAAAAAGAATGACTTGATAATTCTGAAGAGTTTTTTAAAGAGTTTTTAGGAGTCACAATTGTCTCTTGTTAGGAGTGTTTTCACTGATATTCTTGCAAAACATACAAGAAAAGTTTAAAATGTGCATATTTATTTCATTTGTTTAATAATTTTAATAAAGTTAAGTTAGTTTTAGGCTTTTTTTTTCTTCTTTGACATCTGTGTTTATAAAGGGGGATGGAAACATGTTTTGCAATGTCATTTTCAAAATTTGATTTGAATTTGATGTTTTTGCTACATTGTAGGAATGCATTGTTAGGACCAATGCCCTTTCCTCACGGGTCTGGATGCTGATTT
>JARVGW010000322.1:11951180-11973603 GCA_031762495.1 Anablepsoides rubrolineatus
TGGGTGGGTGGGGTGGGGGGGGGGGGGGTTTGGTTTAGGATCAAGGTGTGAATTGAGTTTAGGTTAGTTTTAGAGTCAGGTACCTGTGAGGTTATTTTAGGCTAAATGATCAGGGTTAGGCTATAAAATTACAAGAAAATGAAAAGAAGTTAATCCACGGTCCCCATGGGGTTATAAAAACAAACCTGTGTGTGTGAATGATGAGAGAGCACACACTGCTAAATAAAATCTCACCAATATTTCCTTTTTATGTGTTTTTAATTGCATGACTCACTTAAAGGTCACAGAATATGTAATAATTGCTCATAAAAATCAGAATAAAGGTTAACTTAATCAAGTAATGTGTAAAGAAAAAAAGAGGATTGTATAAAAAACTCATGAAAGGATATAAATTTGGTTTCCCTTGGAGGATGAGAAGTAGCAAGTATAGCTTCTTTTATGTAATAAAAACTATAATATTTCTACATATAAAGAAAACTTTTTCACTGTTGTACTCCACCGGAATTACTTTTTTTCTGCCAATCAGGTGTGCATTCATGTTTAACTATTTGGATTTATTTTGACATTAAACCAGCCTTATGAGGACATTTTGCCTGGTCCACTAATTTTAAGTTGCAGTTAGGTTTCGGATTAATGTGTGGATTGGGTTTAGTTTAAGTTTAGTGCAAGAAGTCAGGGTTACACTTAAAATAATTGTACTACGAAGATTGTTTTTTTTTTTCTTTAATTTAAGAGGTTGTTTATTTTTTGCAACCTGTAATTTTTTTTCAGTTTACTTTTATTAGTTAAAAAGAAGTTGAGATAGGAAATAAACTGCACTGGAGCTTGAAAACAAGCAGGGATTGGGGGGCATGATATTTTCTTATATACCAAACTGAACCAAAGGGGGACCTGGCAGAGATAAGTTTGGAAACACTGCATTAGTTGTTGATGATGATGGTAAAGCTGTTTGTGCGTACATGGGTCTCTCAGCAGAAAAAAGGATATGATGTCATTATTAGAGAGACTATTGATTAGGCACTATCTGTGTCATTAAAGCACTATTACTGTTGTTGATCTGCTCTATTTCAGACACTGAAACAACTTTAAATGGACATGCTTATGTTAGTGTGTTCAGATAATATGAAAGCATTTCACACTGCCTGAACACACACACACACACACACACACACACACACACACAGACACACACACACACACACATTGACACACTGATATACACACAGATAATCTGATGAAGCATTTAGCCTCTAACCTGATAGTCACCCTGGAGTGGGAGATAATTGTACTTTTACAACCTCAGGGATTATGTGTGTGGGCAAGAGACACAAAGGATTTTTTATTTAAATATGCAAATATATCATCAGGCTGAGGGCCTCTAATGATCTCTGAATGTATGTCCATAATAAATAAACAAACAAATAACAGCCCTTATGGCAATATGTCTCTCATTAAATTTTTAACCAATCTTTATCATTTAAATTAGAAAGAAAACATCACAACTAATTATTTTTTTTAACCATGCAGAGTTTGATTTAACAAATAGTCAATTTTAGGAATAAAGACCAAAGCAAGCTATGAAAGATGCCATTCAGAAATGTATTTTTTCTCAGAGATTTTAGACAAGTGGCTGACATTATGTAAGTACTGTATCTTGATACCATTCCAATTTCTAAAGATACCCCGAGGTTGAATATTAATTGGCATAAGATCTTAAGACTGTGAGAGACCGATTGAATGGTGATGCCAGAGCTGAAAACTGATGAGAGCAGAAATGTTAGTTACTTGGCAACCATCTTGCTGCTAAAATCTAATATTTTTGGCCATAAAAACATGTCAAAAGTAACTGTTTGTGTGCCATGGAGCTATTTTTTTTAGCAGACAGCTGATGGTCTGATCCCAGACCACTTCTGACATTTTCTTCTGGAAGTCAGTGTCACTAAGTGCACAGATGATTTCTGGACTTGATTGGAGGGTTTTTATCAACAAAACAAAAACATTAAAGATTATGTTTTGCTTTTAATGACAGAAATAAGTTTAACATTTAAATATTAACGTATAGTTTAAATACATAAAAACAAATAGTTCTATAGCAAGATTTATTGATGATTTCTTTACAAAGTCTGTAGCTTTTCTCACTGCAGCTTCTTTCTATGAAAAAAACAAACCATTTTAATTTTGTTTCTTCTGGTTTTGAGTTGTAATATTTTTGAATAAATATAGTTCAATAAGTATTCAAATGTAAGAAAATAATTACAGTTTTTTCTTTGATTCTGTTTATTTGTCTGGATTGCCTCTATCATAGTCAATCATGTATTTAATGTTCAAGTTTTTTAGAAAGTCCATAACAACATAACGTTTATAATGAATGTTTACTTGTCAGAATGTGATTATAGTGATAAAACTCTTAGTTTGATATTGAATAGCTGATTTTTCCTTCATAAAACTTTAAACTAATATATTCAAAAAGGGGACTTTTTAAAGAATTATAGCACATTTAGTCTATTGCACAGTACAAAATGACTTAAAATTTGACAGATTTCTGTCTTAAAATTGCTTTATTGTATTTCAATAAATGATTATCTAAACTTTTAGCTAATTTAATACAATTTATTATTCATATTTTATCATTTATTGAATTACATGTGGGTACATGTGATGATCACTGGTCATTTGTTTTCAGTGTAATTTCAAGGGTTTATATAAAACTGAAAATCTGCAGAAATTCCCATCCAGTTCTGAATTAACACCATTTTTGATTGGAATATAACAAATTTCATATTCTGTCTTTACATGTTGAAAATGGTAACAATTTTAGGTTTTAGTATTAATACAGCAAGACTGATGGTTTGGCATAAAAAACTGCAGTAGAATATGACTCAGTGTCTTCAATTGCCGTTAAGAATGAAAGAATACTTTAGATAAAAGTTAAAGGTGCAGGAAATTCTCAGGAGAAAAGCCGTTTAGAGCTGATTGCATGCTTCACTAAAAGTGGAGAGAGGAATCACTGTTCCCCCACAAAACCCCCTTTGATTCAGACGACGGTTGAGCAGCCAAGCAGGAGAAAACGATTTCCTGCAAAGAGGGCTGCTCTGAAAACAATGATCTGCTCATTTTATCGTTTCTCACTCCTTCTCCTTTTCAAACCTTCAAACTGTCTGCAGGGCTGATCTTTGTTCTTTCGGCTTTTGTTTTTCTAAATTCTTATTTCTCTGTTTAGAATTTAGCTTTTCTTTCTGTATCTTTTGCTGTTTTTTTTTGCTGAGAATTAGTAGATTGAGTAACAAAGCTGTGTGTTTTTGTGCCCTTCTTGTGTAACGTGGATGTAAAGTTTCAGAACTTTAAACTAAGTTTGAGAACTTCCTCAATGCGATTACAACATTCTGCAGGGTTAATACCTGAAAGAAAACAGTTACAGTAATGAGAAATGTTCATTTTTTTAGTATATTTTTATGCACATATATCACATTTATATTGGCATATTTCTTTATAAACAATAAAACCATCTGTAGTTCAGACTTGAACCCTACAATAATACTGTGTCATATGCTGTTAGTTTGAGTCACTAACACTCCGAATCCTTTAATCTTTTTAATGAGATGCAAAATGTAGCTTTTACCAGACACGACAGCTCAGTTGGGAATGTGTTATTTTACAAATCGTTCCTTGATGAGCGATGAGGACAAATAACCAGGGGATAAATTCACAAGACATGCAAGTAGATTTAGAGTGACCTCTTGTGAAACTGTGGTCATTTTAAGGAACAGGTTTTATGAGGACACTGCATTGACCTACATTCATTGTGAAGAACTAATTCAGTTAATAATCTAACGTGACTGTCACTGGTTGATTTCACACCTAAACCCCAACTCCAGACAGGACTTCAGTGTCAACATTTTACTTTCTAAAGACAGGCTTTCTGTTTTAATTAGGACTGACTGAAAAGAGTAAATAATTTCATGTAAAAAGCCTCAAAGTTACAGAATAAGAGCTACACATGCAGATTTTTTTCCATTTGCTGTAATGTGAAAACAACTGCATGTTATTACAATTATGTGTACATAAACGAGACAAACAACCATTCACTCTCTCACTCACACCTAGAGACAATTTAGAGTTATAAATTAACCTAACAGTCATGTTTTTGATTTGTGGGAGGAAGCCGGAGTGCCCCAAGAAAACCCACGCATGCACAGAGAGAAAGGTCCCCGGGCTGGGATTTGAACCGGCGACCAACTCTACCAACTGAGCCACCATGCCGCCCCTTTTTTATTTTCATTTTTAGGACCATTTCAGGTGAAAACACTTACTCTATCAAGACCAGTAGTCAGTTTGGTGAATATGGTGGAGCATCATTTTTGGCTTAGAGGTTAGGTTTAGAGTTAGGCTGCAGAAATGAAGTTGCCAATACACGGTCCTAATAAGGATAGAAATAAAATCCTGTGTGTGCATTTAAGTAAGTGTGTGTTTCAGCCAGTATGTGTGTGTGAATGATTTGGCGCTGCAGCACAGTTGCTTATCAGCTAAAAATGTGCCAAGTTGACAAAAACACATGTTGACTCGTTTCTTATTCCTTGAGGATGTGATGATGAATCAGAATCAAAATAATGTCATTAGGGAGCAGGGAGCAATCTGAAGTTTGATTACAAACAGCCTGAGGCTGATGGTGTGTGTGTGTGTATTAGAGAAACAGCACATAATACACACATACTGTAATGTACTGGCTTGATACTATATGTGCACACATGTATGGTATATTGTACATAAAAAATCATTCTTGTTACATTTCTATAGACTTTTCAAGGTTGTAAGTAATAGAAAATTTACCCTGATGGCAGCAGGCTCAATGCTCTTTTGTTTGCTATTTTTGATTCAGCACAAAATAATTGGAAAAGGCAGAACTATTCACAGTTCTACACTTTTCTTCTCTATTTTCTCATGTTTTCAAAGGGAAGTAGTTTCTGGCCCAACCTCACCTTTCTTTACGGTGCATGGGGTGAAAAAATCACTACATAGATACTCAAATTATTAGGGTAATGCTGATTTTATGATGGGGAACACAGGCATTTTAAATCTTTACATTAAACATATTTTTTTTTCTTTATTGTGTTTAAACAAAAAATTCTATATAGTTGAACAGTTTCAACTCAACAATGTGTTTCTCAAACTACAATGACACAAAGTGTCTGACTTAAAACTGTGAAAGAGACACCAGAAATTACACATGAAGCTCATTTTAATTGTCACAATGATCTGTGTTGGGATAAGAATCGTTATTGATTTAAGTTAAAAGAAGCAAATCCTGAACATAAAAGTCTGTTTAAATGGAAGAAACCTTAAAATCTGCTTTCAAACATGGTTTGCGCTGATATTCTTCTGACTGCTTCATCCAATAAGGCACATTTTCGTGTTTCCTTTGTAGCAGAAAATAAGATCGTTACAGTTGCCGGTCTGAGAGGTCGCCAGTTAATGGCCCCTCAAATTAAAGTCCACTTCAGAGCTTCTCTAAATTCAAGAGGCGGACACATCACAACAAACTAATCAGGCATCAGCTCGTTTGGAATTTCTGCAGAGAAACACTTAGGTAGAATAATAAAGAGCAGTTCAGCCCAAGAAGATTGGATATTAGATCATTGTTGTTTTTATCAGTCTAAGTTCAAATTTAATAAATTTTGCTCACATTTTACCACAAAGCTTCATAATATTTTTTTTATAACTCTGATGTTTACAATTCTGTGCAAATAAAAAAAAAGGCCCGAATGAGTTTGAAATGTTTATCCTGGCTTTTAACAAGCTCTGGATGTTGAATCAGTGGAGTGAGAATATGATGTTTAGCCTTGTTTTTTGTGTTTGTCAGCTTGTCTGTGGAGAGATGAAAGGGCTGTGATTGGGTCATGAATACTTTATCAAAGCCCACACACACACACACACACACACTCTCTCTCTCTCTCTCACACACACACACACACACACACACACACAGATATACGACCTTTGATTGGGTTTGATGGACTTTGTAGTTTATCCCAGAGTGACAGTAATGGAACCAATTCCAGCAACATTAAAGACTCGAACCTTCCAGTCACATTTTTTTCCTCCTCCTTTCTCTCTTTTTAACTGACGGGACAAAGCAAACCAGCCCAACAACTTGATCTGAGATGAGAGAACCACCTGTTCTCCACCGTACAAAACCCCTCCAACATATTAACTCCTCACTACTGTACCAAACCCCTCCACAATACCAAACCTCTCCATAGGATTAGGGATGTCCAAATAACTTGTGCTTACTGAGTTACAACCTAACATTACACAATGACTTTCAAAACACATTTAGAACAAGTAGTCTCTCCTTCCTTATAGGCCTCCAGCCCCACTAACTGGATCAGTACCAGTATTCAGGTATTGGGGCCTTTTGTATGAGTACTTATATAAATGCTGGTATATCGAGACTGATACCAGTAGTGCCACCAATTACCACTAGTTAGGATGAGTTTTAAAGAACTGTTGTTCCTCTTTAAAGCTAGAAAAGTTTATTTTACTTGTTCAAAAAGATTTTAAAAAATTGATGATTGAATCAAAAAATGTAGATATTTTTGCTAAAACTAAATTTTGTATTTGGAAAGCTTGTGTAAAAATTGTTTCTTGCTGGAAAAAAAGCACGAAATAAACTGGTACAAAAAGAAAATTTTACTAGTTTAATTTTATAATATTCTTCATTTCTGTGTTCTGTTTTTATTAATGTCTTGTTTATTAAAGCTCAGGTATGAAGTGCAGAAAGAATATTTTTAGTTGTTTTTTTTCTCTCAAAGTTTGGCATCTTTGATTGTTTTTTTTTTCTTCGACAGAACAATTCTCATCACACCCCACTGTCTCTCGCTTGTCTTTGTTCTTTTATCTCACTCTTGTCACGTCTACAACTTCCATCCAAACCTAATCAGCAGAAATATTGTGTGTGACAGGCAGAAAATAAATGTGCGAACAAAGGAATAGATGCTGAGACTGACATTAATCTGGACCATTCAGAGGAAAGATGCTTCCAGGAAGAGTTTTTACCTTTTGTTCTCATGCAGTAAATCAGAATGTGAATCAGATCAGACTTGTAATCCCTCTAAGACTCCTCTGTTGTTTAAAACAGAGTTTTAATCATTTCATTATGTAGAGTTTAATACATTCACCCAGGGTGGACTGGCAGCAGCTCTGCAGATCAGAAAATATCTCTCTCCTCAGTGACACTTCAACACAATGTCACCTGGTATGAACTCATATCTGTGGAGGGTTCTCATTAATAACACTGAGGTTATAAATAAACAAGTAAAACTGTTGGAGGCTCTTGTCATATGAACAAAACAGCCATCACCATGGTTACTGATGGATATGTTCACCGAGCTGTGCAGTGGGATTAACTGCAAACCCTGTGACATGAAATAATTTTATTCCCATGTTTAAGTAGTCTAACCACTTTTGCTTATACGTTGTGCCTTTTTAGTCATTTTACATATTAAATAGTTCAGCTCCCATTTAGGGTGGATTTTTGTTGTTATACTTTGCGAAAGTAAACTGAAGAGTCAGTAGCTTTGAGGGTTTTTCTAAGCAAAAAATGATTATAAAAAAGCTTTTAACAATAATTTGTTTGATATGTCCAGCAGCCAGTTGTGCAAAAATAAAACCGTTAATTGGAAAAATAACAAATGGACTTATCTAAATACAGTCATCACATTAGACAAATAAAACATCAAAAGCGAAAAATTAAGAGGTTGGCTTTTCAACAAAAAAAATAAAGAAATAAAATAAAGAAATCCCTGAGGACACAGATAAAATAATTTTCATGGCTGTCACATTCCACCCAGGCTAGACATCCCCAAAAATCTATGTTGCCCATAAAGTTCCAGTAATTGTTATTATGGGTATAATTAATACATAGTAAGTGGATGGTACTCCAACGTATCGACACAAAGTAGAGGAATAAATAAAATGGATAACAGCTTGTGATGAAGTCTTTATGGCTACAGATTTAAACCAGACCCTTAGGTTTGAATGAACATTAATGGGGTGTAAATATCACTAGATTCTATTTTTGAGTGTTGCCAAAGAAATAAAAAAAATAAAAACTTCAAAAGGAAGAAGAGAGAGGGAGCAGAATGAGCTGTCATTACAAAATAATACAGAAGCTGTGGAAAAAACAGAAGACGTCTCATCCCAGAGTTGAAACAAAGAGTTGTTGCCACAGTAACACAAAACATTTTACTGATAATATTTATACCCATAAACAAATCTTGTTCATAAATATGTAAATATTAAATATTAAACACAATATAAACATCAAAATACGCTACCAGTAAGTGACACTTTACTGCTTTTTTGGTAACTGAATATCAGAATTTTTATTCCTTTTTTAACAACTTTTGCAAGCATTTATTTATTTATACCATCTGTGCACAAACTGCTAGTTTCAAAAAACAAACCGTCTCTCTCCACATTACTTCCTGACGTTCCTCTCCTAACTCACCAATAATTTAGTTTGGTTCAGAGGCAACAATAAGCAGTGTTTTTTGTTACCATTATAATTTAAGTAACACAGTTGAAAAATATATTGGTAGTTTTTAAAAATGCCTTGAGTAACATGCGGCAATGTCATAATAGTTTAGGATTTTTTCATTATAGTTTAGTTTTATTTTGTTGTGACTTTTTTCTTTTAATTCAGTTAGTTTTAATTCGTTTTTACAGTGGATTTGCTAGTTTTTATTAGTTATTGAATTTTTTTGTTTTAGTTTAGTTTTTATTAGTTCTAGTATTAGTTTTTTATAGTTTAAATAAACATATTTGCCAATGCATCCTCCAGCTTGTGATTTTCCTGGGAGTTAACTAACCATTAGCTATTTGGTCGCTAGTTAAAGCAGTCCATAGCGACACCTTCCTAAAATAATTGCATAACTCAATTTTGCCAACTAAAAACTTGGGCAATTATTTTAGGATGATGACAATAGTTGTCTCCAACCTGGTGCTACCTGTTTCTTGTTTTTTATGGGAGCTACTGAGAGAAGCTAGCGTGTCATGATACTCATAGTTAGCCATCGTGTGCGAGCTTGATTCATGCAGTTTTTTCCCTTAAGAAGCATTCCACCTATTTCATCACCTGTTTCCACTACAAGACACTTGCTTTTATTTTTCTCAGTCATATTCAAAGAAATCCCAAAGTAAATGTTGCCTCTTTCTCCCAACTTTTGTTGTCGTCATTTGGCGGCGGCAGATTGGAAACAAGTGTTGTTACAGACCATGATGTGCCGTAAGCTGCCACAGCTAATGTGAAACTACTCAATTAAAATAAAATAAAAAAGTCCACATGACTCAAAACAAATTGGAAAACACTGAAACTAAAGATATATACTATCTAATTTAAGAAAGGTTGTCATTTAAAACAGCTTTCTTTTCTCTTCAAAAATTATTCTTCTCAATGCTTTAAGATAAAAAAGTAGAAACATTAAACAATCTAAGCGCGTGCCTGGAGAAAGTTTTCAACAAACCATAAAAGCTATTGTTGACTCCCTGAAGCAAGGTAACAGATAATCACTCTTTCTCTTTTGTCTCGACCTTTATCTTTTCTTTCCCTTAAGGTGACGTGTAATTGTTTCACCATCAGTGACGGGGAGCTGCAGGAGGTTGGCGTCGGGCTCTATCCTAGGTAACACACACACACACCTAAAGTGTCCCGTTCATTTTGCTGCAACCTCCGTTTGTTAAATTTCACAAGATTTAAATGCAGCTGGTAGATACAGAACTTGCCCCATCCGTCTCTCACCGGCACTGCTTTCAAAGCGCTCACTGTGCCTCTCGCTCTGTCCTGACACTTCTTTGAAGTTTGAAGCAAAGCGAAGGGAAAGAGGAGGTGATTTTTTTTTTCTTCTTCCTGCTCATGAGGTGAAAACTTGAAGGGATGTTGTAAGCCTGTTTGGGCAAGACAGAAGCAAAAAAAAAAAAAGCTTTGAGAGAAATGAGATTAGACTGTAACCGGTGTGTGATTGATGAGATGGTTGTTGTCTGGGTTGTAAAGATTGAAACACAGACACATAGAAGGCGATATGCTCAGTAATCCCTGTACTGCATCCAGGATGAATGGGGTGCGATTTGGCTTGTTGCTGTATATGCTGTTTGTGTTGTTGCACACACATACAGTAACACACACACACACAGCGTCTAACACTGCAGGTATGCAGCCAGTTTATCTGGCCGGTTGTTGAGATGTCAGATGGTCACAGCGGCATTACTGAAGCTCAGCCAAACCAGGCGTTTCTGTGTGATTTGTGCTGTAACTCATCCATAAATGATAGGCTCGTTCGCAGGATGCTCCCCTGCCTATTCATATTTTGGGTTGCCTAGCAACCGCGTGCTTGCTAAAGAAAGGGGGATTACTGTTGCTGAAGCTGCACCTCCAGTTCAACACATCTCCTTCTGTTCGTTTTCTGCCTCTGCTGTACTTCAGAAACTCTTTCTTTTCTCTTTAGCGGGCTTTTATTCCCTGTGTCTCCTCCCTGCTTGTTGCACCATTATAATTCTGAAACCAGTCGGATTAATAAATTCAACCTTTGTTCACTGTTTGTTATCCTTCTCAATCATATAGGCAATAGAGCATGAGAATATTTTAAACTCTTCTTTGGCTGTAGCCAAATATCTTTATTAATTACATATTTCAAGATTTTAAGACAAAAATTGTCCAGAGAAGAAAAAACACACTCGTACAGCTTATTGATGAGTGGGAAATCAGCAGTTCTTGTCTTTAAAAATAAACCTTTAGACTTAAAAAATTGTGTTATTGAATTAAACTAGGGATGCACGATATATCGGCATTAATATCAATATCGGCCGATATTGGTCATTTTTTTAGAATATCGGTATCAGCCCGAGATGTAAAACTGGGTCGATATTAACGTCTAATATTGATTTCCTAATTTTTAGCTTTAGTTTCTGTTTTGGGAGGGGAGATGGTTGGTTGAAGGTCATCTGTTTGATCATGATAGTGATATTGACACTGCACAGCCAAGAATAACTGAAGTATGAAGCCATGTCAGAGGTCTGGTTGTTTATTTATGGTATCAAAAAAATACCCAAGTATATTTGTGCGTATATGTGTAATATAATTTGTGTGTTTGTGTAACATCAGTAAATATCAGTTATCGGCCATAATAGCAATAATTATATCAGATATTGATATCGGCTGAAGTTTTCATATCAGTTCATCCCTAAATTAAATGACTATTTACAGTTACATAAAGATTTTATTTTTTTACAGATGTGTCTGGTTCAGCCACGTTAATGGACGAGCATCCATCTGAAGCCGAACACGCTGCCACATTCGTTGCTCGAAATTAGTTTTTGTACTCACATTTTCAGGGTCCACAAGACCCTTGACGCTGAGTTCCTGGGAAACATTTTCCACTGCTGTTCACGTCACAACACAAGGTTTCTTCCAGTATTTACTGTTTGGCCACAAATCTCTTACGAATAGAGCACCACACTTTTCAGCAGGCATATTCATCCGTGCACAATGTTTGAACTCTCTCCATTCTGGGGTTTTTGGCTATTTGACGACCTTTAGTGTCTGGAAGAGTTGCCTAGATGGTCGTATTTTCTGACAACTGCTCCTCAAAACTGTCCATGTTTGGATGCACAACAGCCGGTTTCTGGAAGTTGTGCACAGTGAAGCCCTGCAAAGTTTGCAGACTCAGTCTTTTATGGAATTTTTCATGGAACTTAAGGATGATGTTTTTTGCATTAATCTCCGTGATATTGCAGAAACTGGAAATACAGTACAGTAAGGAATGTCTATTTTTTTTTTCTTGCGCATTTTCATGAGTTTTAAAGCTGAACTATTAAAAACCATACATTTTACAAATTTTGTAATAAACATTAATGTAACAGTAAATTCAGTTCCTTACAAAGAAAAGAGTACAGTACAGTACAGTATGTGATGCATGTCATGTGCTCAGTTCCACCTGGAGCACAGCATTTCCACCTTCTAACAGTACCGTATGTTGTGTAGCTGCTAACTGTTTAGCTCTCGTTTTTTTTTATTTGTTTCTTACCACATTAAGATGCCACCCACATGTACTGTACACCTTTTCTGGACCAGATCCAAAATTCACATTTTTTTCACGATTCACATGTATTCTAAGAACGTAACCAGGACTTCACTGTAGTTGAAGCAAAATGCTGCCATTGTTGTCTGAGTGCTTCTCAGCATAAACAGGTTGCTGTTTCACAAGTGGGTTTGCCGGGCTCGGTCCCGGCTCTGATACTATCGCGGCTCAGGGGCGCATCAGAGGCGGGCTCATTTTACTCGCCTTTCTGCCTCTGAATGCTCAGAAACACGCCCACAAACTTCTGACCAATCACACAATGCTTTAGTATGCCGACAGGGATGAAAAGTTCAACCTGGGGGCTTGTGACAAGAAGGGACAGGCAACACAAAGAACAAAATGACAGGATTTTTATCACACACCTACATCATTAAGAACAGATTTTACAGGTTCAAATAGAGGGAGGTGCAGAAGTCTTTAGGATGCAAACAGGTGAGAGTTCAGCTGGATGTTAAGGACAGAAGTCTTACCTCGACTCCACTCCTGTCTCAGTTTCCATCCTGCCACATTCAGCAGCATTTATTCTCCCAGATACCGTTTATGTGAGATGTGGTTTACTCAATTAATCTAATTAGTATGCTAATGAGCCTCTCTCCATCAGATAAAAGCGCCGTTTGGAGGGCTTGATGACTAGTTGATATTCAACCTGCAGCTCTTCTGCTGAAGAGCAAAGCCAGGGGCGTTATTGATGGTTTCACAAAGGCTGAACACGCACTCCCAATCTCATGCACCCATTGTTTTGCTGAAAATGATAAACGATAGCTGCGGTAATGGAGGGGGCTGTAAAACACACACAAACCTCTTCAAGTGTTTTTTTTCCCAGCCATGTGTGCAGTGATATTAAATGTCTTTTTATGAGCAGAGGGAGGTCTTTAATAACAGCTACATTCTCATTACACTGAAGGAGATATGCTCATCAAGACAGACAAGTTGAATCTGATTTGGAACCACTCTCCTGTTTTCTTTCTTCTTGTTAATGGAGGCTGCATAAAACACATCAGATATGACCATGAAGTACAAAAATCTGTTTCAGTTTGTTCCTCACAGCTATAGCAAAGAGTTGGTGATTCAATAACATTTAGTGAATTATTTTTAATATTTAATGTGTCTGTTTACAGGAACTAAATCACTAAATGCCCCTGAACTGTATGCACTGTATGCAGTGACAAGTAAAGTTTACTTCATTTAATTTTAATACAATCTGGACTGAAAAATATCTGCATTTATCTCAGATTACTTCTTTTTTTTAGTAATATAAGTGGGGAAGACAGATGTTATGCTACAAATGGGTGGGACAGTAGAAGAAAAACCTTAGTTATCTGTTGCTGTTCCTATTAAACAGTATTGTTTTAGTCAAGACCACCTAACTGGAGACCAAGTCATGACCAAGACCACAGTGTATCGAGACCGAGACATTTAAGGCTTGGACCAAGTCGAGGGTGAGACAGAGTCAAGACCAAGAGCAGACAAAAAAAAAGAAGAAAGAAAACCAGTTCTGTAAAAGATGGAGTATTCTGTACACATGTACCTAACTTAATATGTAGAGCTAATATTGACCAAATCTGCGAGGGCCGAGAAAATAATACTGCCACAGAGGCAGGTTGCTAACATTTACTTTCTTCTGGATATTGTTTTACAAATTTACTTTTTATGATTTTAGTTGCCGAACTGTATTATTAAAGACTTTTTTGGAGTGCCGCGTGCGAGTGAACAGGGGTGGGGATGGGTGACATGGCTAACAAAAATACATAAAGAGCAATCAGTCAAGTTTGGATTTGAATCAGTAGGTTTTATATCGAATGAATCAAGAATGTTTACAAATAAATTCAACAACATTCTGGCTATTTAGAGATATTTCCGCAGTTGTGGTCTTGACTGGTCTTGAAATAAAATTCCGAGTCCTCAGTGTCTGAGACCGAGACAAGATTGAATACAAATGCGTCTTTAAAATAAGGATCCAGAAAGGCTGATCGAAACCTGACCAATAAGGTAACAACGGATCTGCAAGCAGTAGAGGAAAATATAATTAGTTACTGAAAGATATTTGGGAAATGAAATAAAGTTGGTATTTTGATAGTAGTGTTAATTTTGTGGGATTTATGCATGTCTGAGTGAAGGAGAAAGTATGACAAATGTGTGTTAGTATCTTGTATATTATATGTATGTGCAGATAATTACTGACTACCTAACTGAGTACCTAACTAATAACTGACTACCTAACTAATAACTTCTCACAGAGGGATCAATGTTTCAACAAGCTCAATGAACAGATTGTTGGATCTTTAAAAAGATAAAAAATACAGAGAATTTATTTAAAGGTTTAACCTTTATTAACAGAAAACATAACCTTTCTCACTCTCTTCTCTCCATCTATATTTCTTGTCTTCTCTCTCTTTTACCTTCACTCCCCTCCTCATCCCCACCCCCGACCGGTGCCCTGTCCTGTTCCTGTCGGCTCTGCCTCAGTTTATCTCTATTAAACCATGACTGCAGGCCAAACTGTGTGATGGTGTTTGAGGGAACAAAAATTCAGCTCCGAGCTGTGCAGGATGTCAACCCTGGAGATGAGGTACGAGGAAGAAACCAAACTGCCTTTTCACACCATGAACAGGTTTTAAACACGAGCCTGCTTTTATTCCCACACACTTCATAAATAATAATCATATATTCTGGTGCAGTTAGTGTTGTTATTACAGGATTAATAAAACCTGCAGTCCAGTGAGAAATTATAGTAACACAAGGATATAACAGCTCCTAACTTGGCAGCATTCTCTTCATTTCGCCTTCATCCCTGGTGACTGTGTGTAATGAGATGCATTGTGACTTTATGTAATGAGATGCGCCCAAGCCATCTGGACTTAGACACACTCACACACCCACACACTACATCATTTTCCCTGCACTCAGTTTACTCAGATATCTGCACTGAACCTCCCAGTAGTTATGTGAACAGAGATATTGTCACATGAACTTTGCTGTCATGTTTTCTTTCTGTGCAGCTGACTATAAGTTACACTGAGACACTGTCTCTGACTGAAGATCGACAGAAGCAGCTGGAGGACCAGTACCACTTTACCTGCCACTGTCAGCGATGTGAGTCCCCAGAAGAGGTCAGAAACACAGATTTTATCTCCCTGCACTTGTTTCATTTACAAAAACTAATAAACATTGTATTTATTGTGGTGGCATAAATCCAACTTCACCATTGTTTTAATAAATAAGTTTATTGTTGAAACAAAAAAAAATCCCCTGGGATGACAAATAACCTTAACCTGCAGATGTCTTCTGTTAAGTTAATGGGTACAAAATTAAAACACTCCCAGTCGCTTATCAGCACAGTTGTCTCACAATGCATTATTTTTCATTAAAGCCAAGGAGTTTTATCAGTGAAAGAGACACATAAATCATTTCTGTCGGGCAAACACTTTGTATTTCTGTTTTATTATCTGTCTTTTTTTTTTCTTTTTTTTTTGCATAAACCAACTCTTTTAAACACTGTTCGCATCTGTCTGTTTTTGGATGATGATATAAATCAGGGAAGTCAAACTCATTTTCACCGAGGGTCACATGAGCATTATGGTGGTCCTCAAAGGACCAGTTGTAATTAACTTCCACGTTTTGTGTTTAACTTCGACTAAAAACACAAAATGTCATGTTCCTCATCTCATTGCTATGGCTGAACACTGCCAACAAACAATAACTGAGCTCTACGTGGTATTTCCTTCATAGAAACAGCGTTTTAGCAGGATGTCCTCATATTAACACTGGAAAAGTACTACGTGTACAATCAAATGTAAAACACAAAAATACTATTAAAACACAGTTTTACTCACTGTTGAGTTGTGGTGAGTAGTGGCTGTCTTGAATTCTGAACTCTCCCACTTTTCAAGTTTAAATCTACAACTTGTTAATGGGACATTCCCACTTCCCAGTACAACTGTGAAGCAGCAAAAGTAGCTGGCAAAAATGCAGTGAAATGGAGATTTGAATGCTGTTATTTTGAAGGTAAAATATCAACATGCACCATGGGAAATGTAGTTTATGGTCAAAGCTCGCTTTAAAGCAGTATATGCCTATTTTAAGACATTAATTCATCTTTGAAGCTCTCGCGGGCCATATAAAAGGCTGTGGCGGGCCGCTTTTAGCCCACAGGCCATAAGTTCAACACATGCTCTAAAGTAAAGTATAAAAAAAAGAGCTTGTGACTCAATCATTTAACTTCAATAGTGTCAAACTTGATGCAATGAAAGTGTTGTATTCCTTCATACATAGAGTTGGTTTGCAGAGGGACAGCTTTCTATTTAAACTAGAATCAACACATCTATAAATGATAAAATCCTTCAATTATCTGACTATTCACACAGACAGAATACAAACTCTGGCCACACAGAGTTTATTTTAATTCAAAAGTGTATTAGATAGACAAATATATATGATAATTCTGCAGCATGTAGTAAAAACATGTTTTTCTGTTTATATTCCCCTGCACATTATTCTGAATTCACCCATGATAATAAAACATTGACTGTAGCTCAGGATGGAATCAGGAGAACATGTTTGCTCAGGTATTTGTTTCTCAGTGAGAGAATAATGGAGCTCATGCAGTGGTGAGTCTGTTGGAGTGTACCAATATAGAAACATGTGCTGTTTTGCTGTCAGGCAGATGTGTTGTGCTCAGTGTGGTGAATCAGACGCAGAAATACAGCATTTTCATTTTAGGATTTGAATGTAGCCACTAAAACCCTAAACAAACTAATCTGAACTCACATGGACTTACATGGACTTGGAGGTGCCAAATTCAAATTATTTATTACAACTGCAGAAATTTTTTTTGTTAGTTTGAACATATATGAATCTTCTTCTTTCTGTCTCCTTGCATGTGTACACACACACACACACACACACACACACACACACACACACACACACACACACACACACGTTTGGTGTTCTGCTGCTCAGACAGTGTTATCAGGGCATTACCTGTCTCAGTGTACCCTCTCCTGTCCCCTTCTCTTTTCTCCTCCTTCACTCTGACGTTCTTCCTTATCTCTTGCTGTCCTCCTCTTCCTCTGTGTCACTCCGTCACGCTCCACCTCTTCACTCCGTCGGCCCACCCACTGAAAAATGGGGGAAATTATCTTGTCTTTCAGCTGCACTTTTCTCTTCCATCCATCCTAACCTGCCTCATCTTCCTGCTCCAGTGTCACGCTGCCTGTCTCTCCTTCTGTTTTCTTTTCTTTTCCTAAACTCTCCTCAGCTTTTTGTTTTTCTGTGTTCACCTTTTAGCCTTGAGCTTTGATCATGTTGCAGTGTGTGTGACACTTCCACAACACAACAGTTCTCAACAATACTGTATTTATTTAAGCTTCAGTGTGCATGTGTGTGATAAGCGGAGAGTGAGGACTTCTGGGGGGAAAACACTTGTTTTATCCAACCAGCCCATACTTTTCCTCTCTTTAATCTTTAGCTGATGACGGCAGGCTGCAACAGTGACCCTAAGTTGCCATAGCAACAGATGATGTTGACGTCTTTTGTGTTGTTTGCTGTTTGCTTGTGTTAAGATGCACACAGAGAGAAATTATTACAGTAAGCACGTATCTGACACAACACAAATCATCGCTCTGACCGGTGTAACCTTTTTTTTTTCCAGACTAAACAGTTACATAATCCTGTCCCTCTTTAGTATTCACAGTGAAACTCATTCAGCTCTGTTTGTCACTCTTTTTTTTCCACACACGTCCCTGACTGATGCTCTGACGTGATGTTTTCTGTAGAGGCTGATGTGTGTTTTCTCAGTGGGATGCTCAGGTTGTCCTCCTTCTTTTGTTTGTTCAGGATGGACTCATGCTGTCAGGAGAAAAAGCAAAATGGAGCCCATTGAAGGAGGCTCTGCTGAGACTGGAAGAACTGAAAACACAGTCCAGAATCCTTTATTGTTCCACAGCCAGTGGATTCTGAGCAGCTCACACCTGCTGGAAGATGAAGATTCTTGTCTATTTTGTATTAGATTGAAGTTAAATTGAACAGCAACTAGCTTAAAAGTCTAAGTTAGTGACTGACGTCAGGTCTGGTTAAGATCATTGGGCCTCATGCAAGAACCGTTCGTACGAACAGATTTGTTTTTAAGTTGTACGTACGAGTGATTTAGGATAATTTATGGCATTCACCAATTTTGTCGTATTGTAAGATTTTTTTACAAAATTCACGAGTTGTCCAGACCTGTCATATATTTTACGAGCAGTCAGTCTGCTGTTATCCAGACAGTTTTTCTTCACTAATAACTTTATATTTGCACGACTGCTCTACTTCTGAATAAATGAAACCTATGTAACACAGTTGTTCACACTTAAATTAAAAATATTTGACCAAAGGAAAGCCAGAGCAGTACTAGAGAGAGATGAATATGATTTAGATTTTTATTTCTGTGACTGTATACGACCCACGGTAGACACGACATTAACAGCACATTTCATTACGCGGCTTTAGCAGCTCCGTTCATTCCACAGCTGACGCTGCTAAAAATGACAGATTTTATTTTTTTGGATCAGAACTTCAATCTCCGAACTCATAAAGTTATTTTTTACTTTGCGATGTCATTTATGAATGGACACTTCCTTGTATCTGGTGCAGGAAACATACAGCCTTATATGGTGTTTTTGGGATGGTAATTATGCTAATCTCCTCTCCTCTTGCGTGAGCACCTGGTACGCATTCATCAGTTTACGCTCCTCATTTACACGCTTTTCCTGAAGATAGAAGAGTTTGTTGAATCTGACGTGACATGTTCGTACGAACTTTTCATACAAACAAAAGTAAGAGAAATTTAGGAGAAGAATACAAACATGTTCTTGCATGAGGTCCATTATAACTTATAAATTATTTATTTTCTGTTTTATATGATTGTTGAATGAAATGAACATATAAAAATTTTATTAATTTATTATATAACAATTATTACAGATAATTGGTGACACAGATCCAGTTGGTTTTGCTGTACAGATGCTAACAGTGGATGGGATAGACAAGGCTCAGTCTAACTGTTTAATTTAAACTCTTTGGTTCTGACTAATTGTTGCCATTTTGGTCTTTCAACCTCCTGTTGCAGACATTATCTTATAGATTGGCATATGATGTGTCTTCAGTACATGTGGTGTTCATGCATGAGTCAACATTACAGCAGTAAAGTAAATTAATTAGAGCGCCCAAAGACAAATTTGCTGACTTGCTACAATCTTAGATCGCAATTTAATGTGCAAGTGAGATAGTAGTGGTATTAATTTTTCCATTCACAGATAGGTTTAGGCGTTGGCTGGCAGTCGAGACTCGGGACATGATTTACTAAGCAATTAAGACTCTAATTAAATGTGGTGCAGCGCTTTCATGTTCATAAATCTGGCCCTTAAGCCGTTTTTATCATGAAAGAGCAGAAAAGAGAAGAAAAGACAGACGAGTTAATTGTGTCTTTACATTAAATTAGAATAATAGATTTATGCAAAGTGTTTTTCATAAATACTTTACGCTGTCCTCGGTGGTCTCCAGGTTTACTCCCGCTTTCAGGCGACTATAGCGTAAGTGTTACTTTTCCTTAATTCTTTGTCTAGATTGGAAAGAGCTGTTGGAGAGCTGCAGCCATCTGTTGGCAGCTGTTAATGATGAAGTTCCTGATGAGAATCTCTACAAGCTCAGGATTACAGACATGGCTTTAGACGCCACCGTTCACCTGGGACTGTGGGAGGAGGCTTTGAGATATGGCAAGAAGACACTTCCAGCCTACAGGTAAGTCTGTGTCCACCTGTGTGTGTGTGTTAGTGTGTGTGGGTCACCTTAAAGAACTAAAACCTACACATCCAGAGATTACAGGGGGAAATATTAATCTGCTTCTATATCCGCATGATTGAAATACAAACAACCCTGTAATGAAAAAGACGACAGCAGTTGATGTGCAGGTAAACTGCTGCTCTCTGAAAGAGGACAGATTTAGAAAATTACCTACAATTTCAGTGTCTTTAAAGCCATCACAAGTTTAACAGATTAGCTTTGAGTTGCTTTAAACCAACTAAACTCTGAAAAAGAGGGACGATTTTAAAAGATCATTACAATGTAATGAATGATGATTATCACAAAACTGGTAATAAATGACACTTATTCTGTTTAAAGTTGAGGCACATTTGCCACAATATGTTCTTTGTTCATAAGTACATGTTCTACTCTAAATACTGTCATAGCTTAAAGCTACATGTATATGTGATTGATTGCATTAGCCTCAATGCAAATTACCAGCTCTCGGCAGGAACAGTGAAATGACATTTTACACAAATTTAAATGAAAGTCTCCTCCATCGTGACAAAGTCACTGTTCTTGTTTCTTGATTCTTAAACCTGACATTAAAACTAGGTGTCTGTAAACCTTTGGATCCAGCAAAATGTCTGAAATGTGCAATCAAACGATCTTAAAGTTACAAAGGAGGGAGACAGAGAAGAGCTGTAAATGATGCCTGGTTGTATCTGTTGTGGCACTTATTGCTTCTGTGACCTACAAACAGGACATGACACATGGGCTTCCATTACAGATTGAACTGCAGGTAAATATGTTTCAACAAACATTATGTTCATCTGTCAGAAACAGTAAAATACAGTCAGGAGTCAGCAGACAGACGATGCTGCAGCACATTTTTATTAAAGATTACATTAGTTTAAAATGGCTCTTTATGTTTGTAGACTCCTTTTTCTGCATCTTTTTCACTGAGAAGATACAAACTGAAGAACCGGAGATGACAAACCTGTAGGTGTTTAGAATTTGTTTAAGCTGAGTTTGTTCCATGTTTTTAAAATACAATAAAGAATTAAATAAATAAAGACAAACTCAGACCAATACAGTCTGAAGATAGGGCTTACAGTATAAAACTTAGTGGATGACAACAATATGTCAGTAAAACCTTAATAGCTGCTTGTAGCTTTTTGTTTTTTGTTTTTTTGTGGTTTATGCTTCTAACACAATTTCTAACTTTTTCCCCCGACCTTTTTTTTGAACCCTCTCCTGCGCTCGATGTCCTCTCCCAGAATGATTCTACTTTTGTCTTCAAAGCTTTTAGTAATTTTTTCTCAGAAGAGAGAAAACCCTTTTTAACCATAGATAGATAGATAGATAGATCAGTTCATTAAAGTTACAATTTTTCCTCTTAAACTTTCACATTGCTCCTCAGCAGAAATGATTTTATCCTCAGCAGATAATGCAGGAACAGCACAGTAACACTGCAGGCTTTAAAAAACTTTGTATCTTATCAAACCACCCAAAATCCCCCAGAAACTGACCTTTCTCGAATGCACTTGGCAGATCTACTGAGAGCTTCGTTGATGCAGAAATATTATGCAGAAAATTCATCTCCATAATTCCATTGAGAGTTAATGCACCATTGTACATGAGGAGAAATAATCTGCTTATTTATTCTGAAAAAAACTGAACAAAAACTAAAAACAATAAAAGACTATAATGTTAGGAAGGATGTTTCAGGAGTTTTAAACTTCAGTGCTGCTTAAAAAAATGTACATGTTGTCAAAATGTCTAAACACTTGTAAAACTAAGGAGCAAAATGCATCCACAGAGGTTTTATTAAACTTTATGTGTGCAAACCAAACCTACATGACTTCACATATTCATATGCGTGTGCAGGAACATATCTATAACAGTAAATATGTGCAGCATGGAGGCGTTCAATAAGCCGCGGCGCCTGCAGCAGGTGTGTAATATTTGCAGGGAATAACCTCTCTCTGCATGACAAACTGGGGAAAACCGAGGAAGGACCTGCAGAAAGAAGGATAGAAGAAAGGAATACAGAATGAGAGGAAGGACAGGAGAAAGAGAGACACGGAGAACATTGCTTTCTTCTTCACCATCTGAAGAGCCCAGAGGAAAACAGGAGATGAATATGTAGGATCCTCCTCCCACTCCTACTTTTTTCTATTCAATCTTGTCTCTCCGACTAGTTAATTACTTTTTTTACATTCTTATCTCGTCTGCCAACATATTGTTTATTCCACTTGTCATTTATCTGGATCTGTTTCCCTCCTACCATGTGAGCCTTTTACCTTTGTAGCATGAAGAAGTGCTGTCTTTATGAAACCTGGGGTCATTTTTTAAAATGACTACATTTAAACAGCTCCTCTAACCAGTGGCGGCTGGTCAATAGGGGGCGCTGGTTCGCCGCCCCCCCTGTAGTTTTGGTACACAAAAATAAAATAAAATAAGGAATAAAATGTTATAAATATTTCGACAAAATATCGTATACATGT
>JARVGW010000322.1:11988955-12004500 GCA_031762495.1 Anablepsoides rubrolineatus
ATATATATATATTTTTTTTTTTTTTTGTTATGTCACTACCACCGGCCGGAAAAGCTCCCCCCTTCAACAAACTCGAGGTACTTTGGTTCCAGACACATTTTATTAGTGAACCAACAGGCAGAAGTTGATCTTTTAATCGACAGCCAAGGTTGCAGACCCCTGGACTAGTGCTTCATAAAGCACTTCTGTACACACAACCCTCATAACCTGCTGCAGATTGTATCAATTTTGTCATTTTATTTTATACGTCAGGCAGTTTAATAATAAATAAAAACAAGCATACAATATGTTCAGAACAATTTACCACTCTAAACTGCTGACAGAGATAATAATTGTAGTTAGTTTTGTCCTAAAATGGGTGTTGTTCTATATCAAATACAATAAAAACTATTTAGGAATCTAAAACTAGAACATATTGTCTGAAGGGAAAAGTGAAAAACTCAACAAGGAAATAAATAATTCAATAAAATATATCATTTTGAAAATCAAACAATTGTGCTCTCCAGAAACTGGGAGAAAGAACTACGCTGTGTAATAGATGTTAAAATGAGATTTTGAAATAAAAAAATGAAGCTTGCAGCAGATCAGTCTGTAATCTGCACTGTAGGTTAAACACTGGATGAACACACACACTGATAAGGCAGGCTCCCACACACACACGCTCCATACAAACTGCCAGCTGTGTCGACAAGAATGAGCCTTATCAAAGGAAGAGACAGATAAAAGTGTGAGAATAAATGGAAAGTGGTGATTTTAATAAGGCTGTCTTTGGGGCTCGTGTGGCACAAAAAGGTCAAGCAGAGACATTTGTATTTCATCAGGACACAGAACAGGACTGGACAGAGAAAGACCAAGAGTCTGCAAGGAGGAGATAGAGTCTGAGAAACATGAAAAACAAAAGTCACAGAATCCAATCAAGTGAATCACATCAAATGGAAACGAGGCACGAAGAGGGACTCAGCTGGAGATGTAATTAACAACATGGTAGGATATTGCTTTTTAACTGTTTTAAGGATCTTAAATCAGAGCTAACTCCATCACCGCCCTTTGTGTCGTACTGTGACAGCTTGAAAGCGTCTCTTGGATTCAGAGAATCTGCAGTAGATGAAGCAAACAGAGAAAATGCAGATTTTATGCTAAATGAAGGAAAGATTCCAACTTATTTATTTAGACTGACAATCTAATTCCTGCAGAAATCAATAATCAGATACACAGAAAGCAGAGCTGCTTTTCCCAGCTGATTATATGCACATATCCATATCCGTGCTTAACTAGTAGAAAGCCATTTGGCAGGTACATTAGGAGGCTCTTTGTGTTGGATCTGCTGAATATATATTCATTACAGTGTACAACGGCACATTCACTTTCACCATTTCACAGATGGATGGTTAAGGTCACCTTTCTGGCACATCTTGCAGCCACAGCTTTCTTCACTTAGTGCCTGTCGGTTCACGTTTTTCTCATCAGGCTTTAAACCGATGAATCTTTCTCACAGAGGTTCATCTTTGTTCAGTCATCCTTTACCTTTTTTCAGGTGAGCCGGTTTGCCGAAACTGAGTGAAAAATAATAGAAACTGGAAATAAAATACCTTTAAATCACCATTTTTTTTGGTGGTGGGGATTTAGCACGCTGATTTTCTTCTTAAATGTATTTTTTCTAAATGAGCTTGTATGCAGTATGCTGCAGTATACTTATGAGAAGACAATATCCTCCCTGCAGTAGACAGTGATCTGAGTCAGCTTAGGTTACAGGTTCAGGGAGAAATTCTTCTATACATGTCAAGCAAAATTTCTTTCAACAACCCTTAGTGGCTGAAATGAATGCTCTATAGAAGGGTTCCCAAACTTTCTCCACCTTGGTGTTTCAGGGCCCACAGTGGTGTCACAATCCCAACTTAAGGAATCACTGCTCTATTGTATATTTTATTGAGATTTACTGATATTTTAATTATTTAAATCTACCACAGTTCTCTGTTGAGTTAGTCCCCTGCTGCCACAGGGTGGATCTGAGGTCATGAATTTCATTTAGTAGTTTCTGTTCAGTTATAAGTTTACTGAATAAGAGAAATACAAATGTGCTTCATTACAAATAACAGAAGGCCGACACCCTGAGGAGTTTTTCCTTACTTATGATGATAAAATATGATAAAAAGTCTTTGACCTGTGCTGCTCCTGCTCTTCTTGCTGCTCTTGGAGCTCCGTCGGGAGGAGGTGGTGGCTGAACTGTGCTCGCTGAGGGAGTCTTGGGCCGAGGAGGTGCTTCCAGTATTCTCGCTGCTGTCTCGCAGCATGCTCTCGTAGCCGCTGCTGCCTCCACTGTGGTAAAACAAGGCTGTTTTGCCCATGGCTGGGGGCAGCTCACCGCTCAACACGCTGCTGTTTGGGGTCAAATTAAAATCACAGGTAAAGGGAAAATCAAAACAATAATTTTTTTGAGAGATCAAACAGTTGGAAGATCAAAGTTTCTTCTTGTTCTGTACCTGTTGTCACTTGCGTGGCCACTGCTACAGCGGTGTGGTTTTCTTGGGGCTGTGATCTTGCTGTAGGGAGAAGGCAGCGTTTGAACCACGGCTACCTTGTCTTCTCCTGCACCATCTCCTCCTGCTCCTCCCCCACTGAGAACCACAAATAAAAAACGTACATAATAAATGAAACTGTAATTGATATTTTGTTGAGCTTACTTTGCATTTTTGATGCGTTAGGAAAACATTTCTGACATTCAGTCTGAATATTCTGTGAATTTTGGTTTTGGCATGAATGATTAGAGTACCTTCGTAGTTGGGAGGTAAATAAAACAAACAAACAAACAAACAAACAAACAAACAAACAGAAGTTACAAACCTCGTCCCTCCAGTTTCATTTGTCTCTGTTCGATCTGTGCCGCCACCCTGGGCGTGATTCCTAGAACGAGATCCTGCACTCCCCTGAAGGAGCTCTGAGATTCTGCTGTTGACAGCCCGCAGAGGCAGTTTGGCTGTGAGGCTTCCCCCTCGACTTCGGCTCAGAGACTGGGTAGACCATGATCCAGGGGCTGGTCCCTGCTGCTGCAGTGGACCCTGGACTGAATTCTGGGGTTGAGGAAACAAGGAAATGGTGCAGATGACATTTAGGTATTGATTTTAAAAAGGGCTCTCTGATGTGGTTTTGAGTTAAATGGTGTGTACCCATACGGGTAACAGGTTTAGCCTCTTACCTTTCCATTAGGTGGAAGGCTAGAGCTGCGGCTGGTAGTCTGGTTTAAAGACTTGGTAGAGAAGCTCAGGGTCTTGGTGCTGGAAGCAGAAAGACTCCTGGCTTTAGGACTGCTGGTCATTAACAGCTTACTGACAGCTGAGATCTTTGACTGGCTGCTGGTTTTGGCGGGCGACTGCGATGCGCTACTTGGACCAGAACTTCCACTAAAACTAGGGCTGCTGGGGTTTCCTGTAGGAGATGACACTGATCCAGCACGAGTGAGGCTACGTCCAGAGCGAGGCAATGTGGTGTCCCCTCTCATCCCTCCTCCTTTAAGGCTCTCGCCTCTTTCCAGAGAGAAGCAGTCATAGTGATGAGAGCCACCATGTGAGTTGTGGGCCCGGCCCAGAGAGTTGGTTCTGTTGGCCAATTGTTCCAGCTTGGCGCTGAAAAGCCTGCTGCTGTCTATGCTAGAGCCACGCTGTCTGGCGATTCCTGCAGCTGCACATCCAGATGTTCCTGCGTTATCTGCTGGGCTGCCCACCGATGAGACTCCATGGCTGAGGTGGTGGAGGGGGCTGGCTGCCCTGTTTCGCTGGTCAAGGCTAGACTTTCTCACCGGCGGTAAAGGTGGGATTCCCCCCTTCTTGTGGGAGAAAAAGCCTTGTTTCGCACTTGATCCCAGGCGGTCGAGGGTGGCACGCGGACTGCAGGGAGTTGAAGTGGTGACGCCAAGATTGCGGTACTCTAGTCCACTGTCTAAACCGTCGTGGTAGTTGAGGCGGTGCCACCCACGGGGAAGGCTGCCCGTGTGGTGGATGTCTGGGTTGTAGAGACCAGTCAGATATTCACCTTGAGCAACAACAGTGACCATTTCACAACCATCCACCACTCTCTTAAAGGAGTCTGGAGACGACGCCACCTCCCCTCCTGAACCTGAACTGCTATGATCCCCACCTGGTGATGGAGAATCAAGAGAGAAAAAAAAGACATGCAGAAATACATATTTTAATTATTTTTCTACATATTTTAATTATTTTTTTCTTTAAATCCATGTCTCATGTTTCTTACCATCTGTGCAGAAACACTGCTGGTCTTCATTCCCACCACCAACTTTCTCTCCCAAGCTGTTCTTTAAAGTTTGTACCTCCCTTATTTCTGGCTTCACTTCACATACAAGGTCTCTGGACCTTCCCTCTTCCATTTCACGCTTCAACCAGGGGTCTTCAAAGCTCATCTCACTGGAAATGGAGGCTAAAATGGCTGAATTGGATTTGATAGGTTCTTTCATAAACTGTGCTTTTGTGGGTGAGGAGAGGATCGTAGGCTCCTGTATAATCATGGGTTTGACAGTCGCACATGGGTAAACACTTTTGGTACTCTTGAAAGGAGAGAGGGCTTGAATGTTTGTTTTAGCCATAGAAGGAGGCAGTTTTCTGAACTTGTCTTTGTTTTGCGTGCTTTTATCGGATGTGTTCTCCGACAGAACCAGCTCTCCATCCAGACTCCCTCTTCTTGAGTTTGTCTCACTAAAACCTACAGCTTCAAGGTTTGTCTCAGGATCAGCCAGAGCCTCTCCTTGCTGACTCTGAGACTGGCTGAAACTGTGAAGAGACTGATCGGCCTCACTAAGATCACTCATCCAGGAGGAAACAGTGGAACCAGAGTTAGACATCCCTGTGGCTAAGGGTTCACCAACCCGTAGCTTGGCCATTGCCACCTACAACAGAAAGCCTTACAGTCAGATATGTAGAAAATTAACAGATTATAATATATGATTTGGTTAGTATTAAATGTGTTCGTCTTAAGTAGCTAATGAAAGTTTACTTGTAAATAAAAGCTAAATCGTGGCACTAACCTCTGCCATGGCCACCACCTCTTTAACCCCGGAGGCTGTAGCAAGACCAGGAGGCATGTGATAATTTTCTCCTTCTGTAGCAGCAGCACCGATGATGCTGATGAGTTGAGAGTCTGAAGCGAGCGCAGCTTCAGAGCCGCAGTCACTGTTGAAGCTAACAATACTCATTGGACGACAGGCCAAGCTGTGCGCTTTAATAAGAACCGTAACAATGTCCTCCTCCCCTGCAGGGGCCACAGTGTACACCAGTTCATCTTGCCCAAGCAAGAGAGATCCCCCTGCTCCTACAGACACTGCTGGGCCTAAAGGTGGAAGGGTGAGAAAAAGAGTTACCATTATACTTAAAAAGGTAGATTGTACGGCTGATATTTGTTTTGTTTTAGGGATGGAGTGTGAATCTGAATCACCATCCTTGTGTGTGTCCAAAGGTATTGGTGGAACGTCGTCATCGCAGAGGGTCTCTGCTGAGCCCAGGCTGGCAGAGAGAGAAGGAGCTGCCTCCTGGACCTGTGGACTCATGCCTGCAGGAGAGGTCCTGGAGAGCAAGGACTCAGTGGAGGATCGACCGCTGTCTGCAGCCAAACTGTCTGCAAAGTCAAAGACACGTTTGGAATTTTACTGCATTTTTTCCTTCCAAGTTTAAAAGACATGCAACTGCAAGAAAATGGCTTTATGGTACATTGTTAGTTTCAAACATCTTTTTGATATGTATAAATCTGCCATACATATTTCCAGAAGAGCTTCTGTGTTTGTGAGGCCAATGTTGCGCTTTGTCAAAACCGATAAACGTATTATAAAGAAGATATTTAAGTGTTTTATTACTAATGCAAAGGATAAATTGGAAACCATGCTTACTGTCTGAAGTCAGAGCATCTGTAGCCTGGCTGTCCTGAGCCAGAGTGTGTGAAGACTGAGGAGGGGTTGCCGGCATCACACCCTTCTGAGTGTACACCTTACTCCGCTGAGATGGGGACGATGGAGGCCTGAGAAGGAAAACAAGATTTTTTTGTTTCTTCTACTGAAACAAAACATTGTGAAGCAGTTTAAATTATTGCCTGCTGTATTGTATTTATATATTTGTGTGTGCTTCACCTGTACTCGGAGGTTTTGGTCAGGCTTGCAATGCCGAGGCGAGGAGATCCCAGAGGGCGCCCCTTTCCCTCGGTGTTACCAATCGAGCTCAGATTCTCACGGCTGCACAAGGAAGCAGTTTACGTAAACGATTACCCTCAAGGCTGATTGCAACATCTGAATGCCAAAGTGTTGAGGCTAAACAGAGTACAGCACCCGTCCTCACCTGTCATGTAAGCTTTTGGCTCTGTGCAGCGGGTTAGAGGTGATGCTGCTGCATCCTGTCACACTCCTGGAGCTGGTAGCTATGGGGCATCCAGCTACCTGAGCCAGGCTGTGAATCATTGTCTGGGCCAGCTCTGCCTCCTCCACCACCTCCTTGATCTCCTGCAGCTGCTGGTCATTGCTTCTCTTCCTGGATGCTGCTGGTGAGAAGAAAAATGTCACTACTTGAAGAAACCAGGGGCTGGACAGGTTTAAATAAAAATAAATTTGTGGTGTTTCTCCAAAGTAAAAAGACGTGGCAAATTTGCTGTAAGATGTTGGGATGTAACCTTAATATTAAGCATTAAAAATAAATTAAACAGTTACCTATGTTGGCTTCTGTGTCCAGCACAGCTGCAGATCCAGGAGCAGAGCACAAAGCAGATGATGAAGGACATGACTCTTTTTTGGCACTTTGTTTGCTCACTGGAACCTCTTCAAAAGGAAACTTTGAAACCTGCAGAAAGAGATAAAGGAACTGTTAGAAAAGCTGAATGTGCAATTTCCACAAGATAATAACTGGAAGAGTTGTATCTGATTATCATCTGATGGAAAGCTGTGTTGCTTTTATTTAAAAAAAAGTGAGAACTACAGTTCTGATGGATGAACATGAATGAATATCAGCATAAAACACAAAGAACTAGATCTCATCTTAAAAGGGAAAGAAAAGTGTTGCCACAAACAAAACCTGACCACAAGACAAAAATTACACATATATGGAAAATGTTAAACAGAAAATACATTTTAAATACATTTTATAAAAATACATTTTTTGAATCCTCATGTTAACAAATAATGTCCATCTTGTCAAAAGCAAACATTCAAAACAACAACCAGCTCTAGATGACCTTTTCTGTTGTTTTTCTTTTGCATTCAAACAACAAAGAACATGAATATAAAGTGCCAGTCACCTCCTCGCTGCCGTCAATGCAGTCCAGTCGCTCCTGCAGCTCAGCAAACGTGTTGCACTTCAGGCATTCAGCTCCTTCCTCTGGGACAGGTGCCAACGGCTGACCGAGCAGTGACTGAGAGGGCTGCGACAGAGGCTGGGAGGCACCGTCAGACTGCTCCTCTGTCTGAGACTAAACAGGATGGAGGACAAATCACTGAGATATAAGTAATCTATTGCTTATTTATTGCCAAAACTCTAATCTTCTTAATTATTCCAATGACCTTGTTCTGCACTCTGGTTCCTTGACTCTGTGTTTGATGCTGCTCTGAGGTTTTTCTTTGCAGCAAAGCTGGAATGATCGGAACAAACTCTGGAGGTCCCTCGTTGTCGGTCAGCTCTCTGTCCGACACAGCGGCCCCGTTTGGACCCACATAGATCACTGTGTCACATGACTGCTCGCTGCTGGAGTATTCATCGGGGTCGCTGGACAGTCTGAGCAGAGGCAGTTCAGAGTCGGTGTCGCCACGATGATGAAAGGGGCGCAGGTGGGTCGGACGACGCATACGACCCTCCTCGCAGGAGCTTTCTCCTCCAGATGAGCTGGATGTGTATTGCTGAAAGAAGACAGTGTTAAGAGTCACAGCAGAGGCAAAGTGACTGAAAGAGATTTTTATTTTTAAATCAGCAGCAGACAAAAAAATTAAGATAATTTAAATGTTTCAGTTTATGTTTAATCAATACGCGTCAACCTCAAGGCACACCACAGCATTTTATGTGACCTGTCAGAGTTTCAACAATGTATTAATATCTTAAAATAAGTGTATGCTGTTTTAAAGCTGGCACTGACCATAAACTACATCTCCCATAATGCATGTCGATTATTTTTCACCTATTATTATTCACCTAATTTCCCTCTGGGATCAGATCAATAAAGTATTCTTGAACTGAACTAAATTTGAATTTATCCACAGAATTACAGCATCCCACCACTAGGTGGAGGTTCACAGGGTTCAAAAGTAGCAGGTGAAATTCACCATGTAAAATCTCCATTTCACTGTATTTTCCCCGACTACTTTTGCTGTTGCCCAGTTATACTGGGAAGTGTGGATCTCCCACTTACAAGTTGTAAATTTACACTGGAATGTGACCTCCGGTGGGAATTCCCTGTCGGAAAGTGGGAGAGTTCAGAATTCAAGACTAACCACAGCTCAACAGTGAGTAAAACTCTTTTACTTTTACTTTTAACAGTATTTCTATATTATTTATTTCACATTGAGTCAGTCGTACACATAGTACCTTTCAGTGTTTAGAAGATGCCAAAACACTTTTTCTATGCATGAAATACCACGTAGAGCTCAGTTATTGTTAGCGGTGCTCAGTCGTAGCAATGAGACAAGAAACATGACGTTTCATGTTTTTAGTCAAAGTTAAAGAGAAAACATCAAAGTTAATTAGAACTATATGATGCTCATGTGGTCCTCTGAGAAAATGAGTTTTACTCCCGTTAAATACTAATTTATTAAGGGTTTTATGAATTTAAATCCTTCATTGAAGCCGTTTTTACAGCTATGAGGCCTTTAGTTTACTTCTTCCTGCTTCGGCTGATAATCCTGAAAAAGTAAAAACTCTCCCACACAAACATTACATCTTCTACAAACAGTTGTTTTAAATGCCACACAATTTTTTCTGAAAATAAAACCTTATACAGTCCATATAAAGTAATGAGTACTGTAAGGTGTGTTTCACCGTTAAAAAAGTGTCATTTTTCCAAATGTTAACGAAGCCTCAAACTCACCACGTTGACTTTAGTTTTCTTCTTTTTCATGCGGAGGACGCGCGAAGCAATCTGGATGGTGGAGAGGGTTTCTGAGAAATCTCTGGGTGAGGCAGAGATGTGAGCAATCATGGTGGTCCGGCAGTTCATGTTGCCTAGCGACTCCCTTAGCAACATGGTCAACTTGCTGTCCCTGGTTACACACACGCAGCGAGATGTGAGCGTTAAGAACAGGTTTGAAACGAGCAGAAAAGTCGCTTCAGAAGTCTCAAATTCTGATCAGATCACATCATCACATTTAAAGATTATGAGGAAAAACTAACACATGAAAGGATGTTCATAAAGTCTTTAAAAGAAGCAGTCTGGATTTTATTAAGTCTAATATTGCATAAAGCTCTGGTTCCCAGATTTATTTTAGCAGACGGGGGAGAAAAACTAGTCTGTGTGTTTAAGTAAAGACTTTCTCCTGGGTGGGCTTCAGCTTTCATTGGAAATATTTTGTGTATATATGTGTATGTGCTAAGAACCTGCAGGCTGACAGAGAACAGCTCCTCTGTGGCCCCTCAACTCATGCTGCTGTCCCTCTTTTTTTTTTTCTTTCTAAAAACACAGCCTGCAGTCAAGTCACCCACACATGTGTACAATCTTATGCACACACTCCTATCTTGACCTCCTCTGTTTCATCACTTCTTCTTTCTTTATTCTTGTGCCTCGGGCTTTAACAAACCCTCCTCTTTCTCCCTAAATCTACCTCCATCTCTGCATCTCTCCCCGAGATTAAACCCATGACTCATAAAGAATTCATTTGGATGTTAATTTCAGAGCCAAGCATGCTGGATTAGATTTTACCTCCCAGCCCAAGCTAGATTTACAACCAGTTTCAACAAAGAGGAAAAATATATACAGTATATATAACAACAGTCTCTATTATTGAACAGTTTACAATCTGTGTTGCATCTAAAACCCAAATTCACAATACAAGAAATGTGAAAGGCTTTAAAAAAGAAAACAGGGTTGGGCTGTAGTTCACTAGAACACTTGTTCTTATTTATACTGTCTAATATTAAAAGTACATGTTTTATAAAGCTTCAATCCTTCTCTAATAAGGGATATTACTGGTTTTAGAGTTCTTATCTATTATAGGCTTTACATATACACCTTTATTTTTTCCTGACAAAGAATTATGGTCACTGCATGTTTTTTTCTCTGTAAACTCTGGAGACAGCTAAGTGTAAAAATCAATTTTCAAACCAGCCTGTTTGGCACCAATAATTTGCCACAAAAATGTAACATCTTCTTTCCATTCTGATGTTTAATTTGAGACACAGTAAGTCCTTTAGACCATTTCTATAGCAGTCTCTGCTAAGTGTTTGATTACTTGGTTTTATTAACTGATTAGATAATAAAGTAGCTGTTGAGTTTATATCTAAATGAAATAAATATTCACTCAGACACTTACTCAGTAAATTTGGGGTATTTCTATGTACAAATAATTCTGAAAATGTTTGATTTTTTACAAATTTGCTTAAAAGTCAAAATGTTGGATTCATTTTTTATCACTGGAGATCCCCATTTGTTTAATCCCATTAAAATTAATGACTAAACATTTATTTTTACCATGTGTAGGTACATTACCTAGACATTTTGACCAAATATCTACAAAATAAAACTAAATTAGTAGCCAGAATAGAGAAAAAGATGACAAGTTTAACATTAATGTTAACAATAATTCTTCATCATCAAGGTTTTGCATTTAGTTTGTAGTTATTTAAGAAAAACCCAGCATTAATTACTTCATTCACACTGCAAGAACAATCTGAGTCAATGTTGAAGCAAAGCTTTGCTTACGTCTCCAGTTCTAATTTAAGATTGTTTTGCAATGCAAATGCAAAAGCTTGAGATTAAATTAACTCTGGAAAGAACAGTTACTTCACCTCAAGAAGGGAAAATAGAGACATAAAAGCTTTCCAGTGTCCTCTGTTGACTAAACTGTAGCAATTATAATTTTTCCCATTCCTTCTTTTTATTTTCATCCTTTAGTTCAAGTTACAGTTTATTTTCCTCCTTTCCTCTCACCACCACTCTAAACTAGCAAAATGATGGAAATAAATATGGAAAAGCATCTGTTGTTGTTTAAAACATCACGTCCCACAAACCTGAAGCACCTTAAGCCATCAGCTTTCCTTTCCTCCCTGTCCTCCAGCTCCAAAACATCCTGCCCTCCTCCTCAGTCTGCCTCTCCACTCCACATTTCTCTCACTCCGTTGATAATTTGACCTCTTCTACGCTCCTTTTCTATTTCTGCCTGAGCTCTCTCCCCTCCTCACATTAATCAGCTCATCTTAGCACACTTCCTCACTGCACTCTCCACCCACATCACACACACACACAGTAGCCTACTTGTACGGGATGTGTTTGCTCCCGTTGACCAGGGCCAAGATCACGTTCCCGAGGGCTGACAGAGAAAGACACAGAGAGGCTGAGGAGTTCTCCTTGTTCTTTCCTCCTGCTCCTTCGAGAGCTTTGATGTCACAGCTGCCCAGATCCAGCAGGTGGAGACGACTGCGACCTCCTGACACTAGCAGATGCGAAAAATGAGTCAACAATAGAAGAAAAAAATAGACAGTAAACAAGCAAAGGTGAAATAAAATGAAAATAACTTTGTCAGAATGCTATAGCATCAGCAAGTAAACTAAATAGGTTATTTAAATGCTACAATCTAAATCTTATAGTCAAGCATAGAAACTAAGCCAAAAATATTTTCCAATTCAAGTGACATTAAGTCAGCTCTTCAAAGGACCTGAACACAGAAAAGAAATCTTAAAAAGGAAAAACCAAACTATCAAACTGTTTCTAAATGTGTGTTTCAAAAAGTTTCTTCTCATCAGTGATCAGTGAAAAAAGCTCAATGTCAGCTGACGACAACTCTGTGCACTTAAGCTGTCATTAAACACTAAATTTACCGTTATGAGCTGTTTTTGAGCCTTTTCTCTCCCTCTCATGCACACAAACACATTTCTGAGCACGCCAGATGTGTGAATCTGTCTCTCTCAGTCACATACAAAGACTCAGGCGGGGTTGTGTGATCTGGCTGTGAAATATTTTAGGCACTGAATAATATTTATGGATCACACAGTGAAAACGTGGACTGATCTGCATTTTCACAACACATACCCTGATCTGTTTATCATCATTAGAATCATTTCTTCTTTTATTTTCCATAAAAACCAGTAGTACAGGTTACTATATGTCTTTGTTCTGATTATTAAAAAGTAAAATATAAATCATGTGCCTGGCTGTCATGATGTCACCTTGTTTTAACAGTGTTTGAACAAAGACTACTCACTCCCTCCTTTGCCTGTCTTCTCCATGCGATACTGGTAAATGTGTAAAGTAAAGAGCATATGAGAGTTCCTGTGTTCTTCCTCTGTGGTGTCGGGCCACTGGCTGCTGTGGCGAGCTGCTATGGCTGCGTCAAGGAACCAGGCTGCTTTTTCTGGGGTGGGAGCACGAAGTTCAGACTGGTTCTGCAGCTAGAAATCACACAGGAGAGAAAAAGTATTGAGTGTCTGTGTTGTATACAAAACAAGGAGGCAGAAGTAAAAGTGTCACTCAAACTGTAGGAAAGGAGCCACTTCATCTTCGTGCTTTCAGTTTACACACAACAAACATCAAAACAATAATAATCCAGTTTATTATGAGGATTCAGCACATATCTGCCTGATTGGCATATTTTAATAAGATATTCTGCCTGCAGGTGTTGGGAGAAATAGATGGAGGGAAGCAGAGACGAGTAATAAACAGTGTGTGTGTGTGGCGCTGCAGGATATCATTACTGATGAGATTATGTCAGATTAGTTTAGGATTACACAGATGTGTTTGTATCAGACCCTTTTAATCCTATAAACATATAACTGCACACACATTGAGACCTGCTCACTCAACGCTGCCGCTCAGGTTTTTTTCTTTTTTTTTAACAATACCAGGATGTAATGTCATTGAAAAAATACAATTTTAATTAAGACACCAATAAATTAAGTTTTGCTTTAATCTTTTATAACTTGCTCAGCTAGAGTAGGACCAAAACAAAAAGGCATTTAACTGCAAATAAAGCATGCAGAAAGTAAACTTTTTATTTTATAGCAGCTTTCTCAAATGAAAAATCACAACTTGGTTTAAAAAAAAAATAAATTTACATTAAAATAACAAAAGTAGTGTATGTGGTTAGAAAGACAATGAAACAAACCAAAGAGGTGACGATGACAAAACCCACAAAAAAATGTGGTACTGAAAAGATAGAGTGCTGTCAAAGATGACACTCAAACTCTTAATCTGAGGGGAGGGGAAACCACAGTTCATAGTTGAAGTGATTCATGGTTGAAATTATATCTTCCCTCCATACTGATCGTTAAACACGTCTGATAAACCACTAATCTGCTCTGGTTACTAGAGGTGCAACAATACATGTACCTGTATCGAACCGTTCAATACAGTGCTTTAGGTTCAATACACACTTGTATCAAACAATACAGATTTTTAAAATTTATTATATCAACTTGTCTTCTGAAGATGCTCTGTGTTGAAGGATCAGTGGATCTGTGTTTGACTACTCCACCTAGGCTGCATTGTCGGGCGCAGATCCACTGAGAAACTTGCTGTTTCATTAACATTTAATTTTAAAAATGTACTTTTGAGGTTAAACAAATGTTCATAATTAATTTAAATAAATTACAAGTTAAAAAGAGCATGGAAATTTCTCTTTTTTGTATTGAAAAAATATCGAACCGTGAGACAAAAGTATTGAACCGAATCGAATCGTGACTTTTCTGTATCGTTGCACCCCTACTAGTTACATAACCTGATGGTCTGAGAAAAAGAAAAGTCTTTACCAGGTCAGGGATATACTGAGGACTCAGACTGTGCATTGCCTAAAAGTTAACACCAGCATTTTATATTTTACAAGAGGTAATAAAACAGGAGTTTTTATTATCACTACAGTATCAGCTCCTTAGAAGTGTCTCTGGGTATTCATCCTCTAAAGACAACAGAAAACCTACAGCTGGAGGCTGAAAAGACAAAACAAACCGATAAAAGCTCTGAGGATGTCCATGCACACTCCAGATAAATATATAGATATATATTCCAGAGCAGCCACATTACATGAAGCTGAGCTGTGTTATGTTCAAAGTGCATTCAGTTTGTTGATCTACCTGCATGCCACAGATAGGATCCTCACACAGATAGACTCCATGTGACTGTCCGTCTTGCAAGCTTCCTGTGGCCACCTCAGACAGCAAATCCTTCAAGTTCTCCTCCTTCCCCCAAACCTGCAGAAAAACACCTTTTAACATTTCCTTTACCAAAGATTTAATCTAGTTCAACAAACCAACATAGACTGGATTGATCATTTAATAAGAAAAGTTTAGATCTCAGACGACACACTGCTACTACCACAGGTAGTGTCACAGCATTGAGCCTTCCTGGTCAAATGTAATGACTTTGATAATGGTTGAGGTTTCATCACTCACCTCAACAGCAGAGACACGAACTGAAAAGCGCGCTCCTGTTTTCTCCTTTCTTTCGTTGATGAGCTTAAACAACCAGGAGATGGCACAGGGGATAATACCCAGAGTCTGAAGAGAGTCATCATGGCCAATCATTGTGTATGATTTTCCTGAAAGACAGTAAGGATGAACAGAATAAAATGGAGCTTCATCAAAGCGGAAAATTATATTTAAAACACTCCCTGGAGGTGGAAAAGAACGGAATATAAAAAAAGGTGTGAGTGTGAAATATCTGAGTGTCTGTCCCCTCTCTCTAGTCAGAAGGTGATGATTATCCTCCTCCCACACCTGCTCTGGCTGTCAGAAGTTGGGGATCAAACACACACCTAAACAAAGCCATATGTCACAACTAACAATTCCACACGTGGTAAACAGAGGACATCAAACGCCTGACTCCGGAGATGCAGCGTTGAGAAATGTACCCGATTTGTTGAAGAGGAAGATGGAGAGGATCAATGATCAATCCAGTCTATGTTGGAGAGGCTGTCAGATGTGTGTTATTTTTACATTGATCTGTCAATGTTTCAAGGAGCATATTCAGTCAAAACAAGGATTTAGCTGTTTCACAATCATCATCATCATCAACTTTATTTATAAAGCACATATTTAAAAACCACAAAGGCAACCAATGTGCTGTACAGTAAGACCTAAGTTAAAACAATAAAAGAAACAGAAAACACATAGCAGGTTCACAGCAGATGAGCATCAGTTAAAATACAAGACAAAATCACAGTGTGTTAAAAGCCAAAGAATAAAAATGTGTTTTTAAAAGAGATTTAAAAACAGGAAGAGATGAAGCCTGTCTGACACTCAAGGGAAGATTATTCCACCACTTGGGACCAACAACGGAAAAAGCTCTGTCGCCTCTAAGTTTCAGCCTGGTTTTGGGGATGATCAGCAGCAGCTGATCAGCTGATCTTAAGGATCGGGTTGGACAGTACAGTTGAA
>JARVGW010000322.1:12007460-12019985 GCA_031762495.1 Anablepsoides rubrolineatus
TTCTTAAGATCCAATAGTGCAAAATGCAAATTCTTGCAATTTTTTGACTGGTCTTAAGATTTTGATCAGGAGTGTACTAAATGAAAAGTATTTTGAAATAAAAACTACATTCTATAAATCATGTTTAAAATTGCAGAGGGTAATCATGCCTAGTCTTGACCCTCATTTGTTCTGTGACTCAGAGCATTAAACTGTGAGCAGGTTTTGTCAATTTAAGCAGATTTAGAGTTTATAAACCACAGATGTTTGAGTTGCAAAGGGGATTCTTCAGAAATGAATCAGTTATTGTCACAGACATGCTGCCCTGCTGATATGCCACACTTTAATTCTCTGCAATCATCTTTTTGTCCCGCACTTTAAGGAGACTCAGAGAAAAGTCCAGCTGGATGTGTGCAGATCACAAACCAAGAAGGATAAATCTGCTTTCATGCACTGGGATAAACACAACAGGGACCGGTCCAGAGTTGAGGATCGTCTGTCACCGTGTCTCTGTGTAGTCGGCTCTTTGTTCATGCCAGCACGTTTGGATTCAGAAGTGTGGCAGTGTGCAATGAAGGGTCTTGACCCCTTTTTAAGACGGCTTCTTTAAAAATCAGCTTCAGATGGATTAAGGAGTGAAAGAGGAAGACAGAAACAGAGTCAGAGCAGACTGAGGAAGCTTTCAGGCGAACAGACACTAATCCTCTTCTGTCTCTGATAGTCGAGGGCCAGTGGAGAGTCGGCCAAGTGAAGGACTGACGCTCAGACACACATATGAAGGATGACTCACGAGCCACACAAGCTTTCCTTCTGTTGCTCATGTTTGTGTGCATGAGAGAGAGAGAGATTGTTACCCAGTTTGGAGTGTCCAAAGCAGAAGACGCAGCCATCAGCTCCATTCACCACAGACTGAATGACCTCAGCAACCGTTCCTGCACAGACCTCCGCCTGACAAAAAGATAAAAGATTAAAAAAAGAAAGGAAATACTTTTACAGACACCAAAATCTATCTTAAAAGTAAAAGGTATTTTCAAACTAACATCATCCTTTTAGTCTGTTACAAAAACTGTCAAGTATCATAAAGTCAAAATCAAAACACAATATAAAATGTTTCTGCTTATT
Organism: Anablepsoides rubrolineatus; assembly: GCA_031762495.1. Taxonomy (NCBI): domain Eukaryota; kingdom Metazoa; phylum Chordata; class Actinopteri; order Cyprinodontiformes; family Rivulidae; genus Anablepsoides; species Anablepsoides rubrolineatus. Next base: position 12,008,562 of record JARVGW010000322.1, read on the forward strand.
CTCCATTCATACTTCTAAACTTAGCACAAAAAATAAGGAAATTTGTGTTTGGTAGATTATTTCTTTGTTGTAACAATGCTTCTTGGCAATAAGTCTTATACTGGACACCTGATTGGGAACACCTGGGGATACCAGCTCAAAACAAGAGTCCACAGCAACAGTAAAATAAGCTGTTTGGCAGAGAAGATTTGGCAAAATTTTCATGTGCAGCTCTGACAAATATACTGCTCATCCCACAAATGCATGTTCCTTACAAGTGTGGCACCATTGAAAAGAGAAATTAACAGGCTTTCTAATAGTGGAGGATTTTATATTTTATCATATTGTGTTTAAATTTGAATATTGTGAAAATCTTCAGAAAGTGAAACTCATAAATTACATAGACTTATTACACAAATGGAAACATTTCAAGTCTTTATTTTTTGTAATTTTGATGATTATGGCTTACAAATAATGAAAAAAACAAACTTCAGTGTCTTAGAAAATTAGAATATGACAGCTTTTGGTACTTTTGGCAGTCTGGGCAGCAGCAAAGTCCTAATAAACTCATGGGCTACAAATGTCCTGTTCCTCAAGTCAAGCCACTCCTGAACTAGAGACAACATCAGAAGTGTCCTGCCTGGGCTGAGGGGACAAGGAACTGGACTACTCAGTGGGTCAGTGGCCTCTTTTCAGATGCAACTCTGGAGGCACAGAATCCCTGTTGTTGAAGTTTCAACAGTCAGTGATGATTTAAAGTGCTGTGTCTCTGCAGGTGTTAGTCCTCTGGGTTTTATCAAGTCCAACGTCAGAGTGGACGTCTACCAGGACATTTGAGACACTTCATGCTGACAAGCTTTAAGAAAAAACTGATTTCAGTTTTCTGCAGGACTTCACTACTGCCCAGACTGCCAAACGTTGCCATGTTCTAATTTTCTGAGAACCAAAGTTTTTGTTTTCATTCATTTTAAGCCATAACTATCAGTTTCCCTTTATGTGTAATGATTGTATGTAATACAAGTTTCACTATCTGAACTGACTGACAAAAAAAAAAAATCCAACATTTTCACAATATTCAAAAAGATTTTTTAGATGTGTTCTTATCCTGTTATTTAGGAGCCTCGAACCGCTGCTGCTCAGTAATAACTTCAGTCTCAAGCTTTAGGTCACACATGATACAGAGCTTTTTGTGTTCCACTGACTCCCATTTAAAAAAATACAGTAAATTATCTTTAGCTCATGCTAAAATTTAATTTCTCAGCATTAAAATTTTCAACTCAAGGTCATAGGTTGCTTTTAATGAAGGATGCCAAATCATCATGGATTCAGAAGAACACAGCTTTCTCATTTTTCATGCTAAAGCTTTTTATCAGCTGAGAAATTGAAATTCAAGAAATCAAAAAAAATAAAAGTATAGTAAACGAATCAGTGGCTCTATTTTAAGCACCGCTGTAATTTATGCTAAAATTAAAATATGGTGAAAAAGGCTTAAAAAACAAATCAAAGGAAAGCTTGTTTCATGACAATGTCAACAGCTGTAAATATCAGCCAGATTCTGATCGAGTAGTTTTCATTTCTATTAAAAAATAGTTGCAAAAGTTTTTATTTTAAATCATCTTTAAACCTGTCATTTAAAAAAAAAGCCTCTCTCACCTGTGACGCATCAGGAGGGAACGCAGCATCGAAGCTGAACATCTTTGGCGGAACCTGATTGGTTCCTGCTCTCTTCTGAGAGGCAGCGCCTGCAGTCTGATTGACAGACGGGTCCATGATGGTGATCTGTTTCTTTCTGGGATCCACTTTCAGGAAAGAACTGGACTCTGCTGCATCAGACGGAGACACCGGGCACACTCGCACCATCACCTTTACCTGAAGACGAGACATTAACCCACACTTTTTTGCCTGTTTTGACAAACCACAGAAGAAGAATGTAAACTTGCAGTGAAACACAAAAAAACATGAGCTAAGATTTTGTTGTTTCTTTTGAAAGTCTCCTCAGAGATCTTTGACTTGTTTTTATGTTGGGTTTTAAAAACGTCTCATCCTGATTATTCATTTCTTCTTGGGTAAAGGCAGTAAAAGTTTATTCTTCAGGTTTCTGTGAAGAATTGTTGCCTGAAGGCACATATCCTCACCTTGACTGTGATAAACGACTTCCAAAGAACCACATAATTCAGATTTTTAGTACTACGCGGGGTATCTACACGCTCTCTCCCCTCTCATCCCTTTATTCACCACGAGTGCTTCTACCTGATCCCTTCTCCTCCTTCACCTGTCACTCCTCACTTATCTCTCTCTCCTTCTATCCTTAATCTGTTCCTGTTTTTTTCTGTTCTTCTCAGCTCGCTGCCACACATCAAAAGCCCAAAGTGCAGGAATTCAGTTTTAGCTCCCTCTCATCCTCTCGCTCCTCCTCTCCTCCCACCTCAGTCACAAAGAGTTAGCAGACACAATTTACTGCTTGACAGCGGCTGTTTGGATCAGCAGAAGCAAAACGCTGAGTCATCGAACCGGAGTGAGTTTCAGAGCAGTTCAACACAAAAAGAACAAGTTTCTGAGTTTGTTACAAATGTTGTTTTAAAGTTTGAGGCACTGTCTAACAGCTTATTGTTGCTCCTTTTCTCCTCCTCCTGCTCATGAAAGCAAATTAATCTTTGTTTATTTTTGCTCGTTTGATCTCACGATGACTGTATCACAGCCTGTTTGTCTTCTGCTTCCTTTCATGTTTGTCTCTACATCTCACAGCATTGTTTTTATAGCTCAACTACAGCAAATTATTATTATTTATGTATTTCAGTTGGTTATTTGTTATATTAGTATAATATTGTATATATATATATATATATATATATATCCTCCTGAGACCTGAGCTTTGTTAGCATGTGCATTTTTTTCTATCTCAATGTCCTCTTAGGAGGACACAGGGTCTCAGGAGGATATTATAACCGATTAAGATCAGGTGCATTCAAACAATCCTTCCACTGTACTGGGTGAGTCAAAATTCTCAGGACATTTTCATTTCAAAAAGAAAAAAAAAGATGACCTATCTGAAGACCCCCACCAGTAATGGGTGAGGGATCCTATCTTTAAAAAATACTTGGGGTACACTTGGGCTAAGTGTCCTAGGAGAGTAAGTGTCCAGATACGCTCTAACCCTTTACTTGCTGGGGTATTTCGTATTCCCTTTCGTTCCTGAAAGAAAAGGGTGTCCTGAGACTTTTGACTCACCTTGTAGACCAAAGTGGGCTTAAAAAATAAAAGCTTGCTGGTAGCCAATATCCTGCTTTATTAAAAATAAATAAATTTAAACAGCTTTTTTGCTGATAAAAATGTTCACTAAATCAAACCATAATGCTTCTTACAGACCAATAAAAGGGTTTAATTAGTAGAATAGTCCAAATTGTGTTAATATGTATTTGTGTATGTGAAAACTGAACCCGCAGATGAAGCCATAACATAGACTGAGATACTTTCTAAAAACAATGAGGATGAAACCTGACCAGCTTTATCTCAGGTCAAGAGGTATAAAGAAATACTGTGCTGCACAATCACACACACACACACACACACACACAGACACCTAAACATACCTCTTGCTCTCATACACACACACACACTTAGATACATTTCTGGGCCATTTGCTGGGCCCATCACATCCGAAAGAGCCTGAGGGGAAAGATTTCATCGTTGCACACAATACAAGATACAACTCATGAAGTTCTCTTCCTCAAGAGTCCATTTTGTTCTCATGTTTAAGAGCCAGAAAGGTGTGTGTGTGTGTGTGTGTTAATGCGTCAGAGTCACAAAGCTATTGTATGTCAGTTTCTCAAATATGTTTATGAAATAGTCTTTTCCGTCGTTCACTAAACTATCAATGCTCTGTGGGTCATCCACCAAACGTCACACAAATCCTGATGGAAAAAAGATTCTGTTTACTAACAAATAATTTAACCTTCTTTCTAAATCACAATGTAACAAATATAAATCTGTACAGCAATCAATAGTGTTTGATTACAGAACATGACACCCCATCACCCTGATAACCTAAAACTTCAGGCGAGATCAAATATTTTCATTGTTTCCAAAAACACGACAGTCAATATCCTCAAAGGACCATTTATTTGAATCAATACATCTGGAGAAGTACCACAGCCAGAAACAGCATCAAAGCTAATGGACTTCTTTTGTCTTTTTGAAGCAGAAAATGAAAGAGAAAAATATTTGATGTTTATTATAGAGAAGATGAAGGGGAGCGTGAGAGAATAAGGTCACTAATAACTCTTTCTATAACCCACACAGAGCTCTCTCTCTCTCTCTCCTGACCATCCTGCTTCAGTTTCATGAAAACAAATGGAGCAGTCTGTGGAAGAATTGCCCTGCTCGATGTTTCTGCCTTTTCATTCCCTCTACTCCTCATTCCTTCCTCAGAAGACAAATCTCAGGCTTTTGCCATTATCAGTCCTCTGCTCTCCACCTTCCTCTCACACTTCACGCTGCAGTGAATATATTGATGTGACGTGGGAAGAAGCTCAAACAAAGAAACCCAAACCCATTTCACGTTTTCTACACATGAATATTTTCATTCCATTTTCTTTGAGTGTTTTGTTTGTCTGCATCAGACATCATGTCTGTTTTGAGGCTACTTCTCCAGCAGCTTCGAGTTTCTCTCTAACTTAAAGAGCAGAGATTATTTTCCTGAGAAACTGACCTCACCACTAATACACACTGCTGGATATAGATCTTTTGGTTCCTTCACTTTAGACGCTACAGTCAGGCAAGCCTTTGAGCCAATTTTAGAACAGGAGCTCTGCTAAATAGCAACAACGGTCTCTGAGCTGGGAGAAGTTTGCTCGATAGTCCCTCACGCCAGAGGTTCATTGCTATTGGCTGGAAAATCAATAAGAGACTAAGATCGAGCTCTAATTGGTTCCCAAAGACTGCAAAAACACTAATTTGTACAAACATGTACACACAGACATAAATACAAGTATTATATGGGAATAGGAGGTTCAAATTTCTGATCAATTTTAATTTTTATTAATTTATTCATTTCAGCTCAGCTTACAGGGTGCAAGATATTGATTATTTTTCTGAGGTTTGAATTTGTGTGAAATCTGACAGGATGAGTCTTTTGAAATGTGTCAAAGATGATAACATTTCAAAAGGTGAATAATAAATGGTGATCAACTTCAGGAATTACAACAACAGATTCATGATTGCATTCAAAAGCATTTTTTATTTACAGACACTAATTATACATTGTATTATGGTCCTGTAACAAAAGGCAGACCTCATCTTTACGGTTTAATTTATGGATTACAAAACTATCTGGTTTGGGAACCACAGGGTCTCGTCTCTGCTTTATGATGTGGTTCTGTTGGAGTCTTTGGGTCAAGACTACCAGCGTGCACTGAGGCGGTTCTGAGTCGGGTGTGAAGGGGCTGGGATGAGAGGGTGGAATCCTGGTGTCTCTGCCTCAAGTAGAAGAGTTTAAACATCTGAGTGTCTTGTTCACCAGTGAGTGGGAGATGGGCCAACAGATTGGGGCCTGATCCTCAGTAATGAGGGTGTTGCTTTCAATTGACTGGTCTGACTTCGTTCTAACCCTTTGTTCTAACCCTTATGATCACGAGGCATGGATCACAATAAAAAGAACGAGATCTCGAATACAAGGAGACGAAATGAGCTTCCTTCGTAGGGTGGCTGGGCTCACTGGAGGGATTATGCATCCTCTCTGACCTGAGAACACTTTGAGCTGGAAAGTGTCGCTGGAGAGAGAGATATCCGGGTTTTGTCTCTTGGACCCGTTGCTTCCACAATCCAAGGTTGCATCCAGGTTATATTTGTAAACAGATATGAAAAAGTCTAATAAGCCACATAATGGGTTGAGAAGCAAGTATCTGCTAACATGCATCAATTAAATGTAAAGCACACACTAATTGACAAAAAATAAATACCACTTTTCTTTTATCAATTACAAATCATGTCTCGTTTTTTCCATAGTCTCTATAAAATGCAAGATAAAAAAACAAAGAATGTCTTTTAAAACCCCAAATGTGTCTGTGTGTGTGTGTGTCCCTCAGGTCTGCCAACACTGACCACATTAATATTTCAGTGATGAGGTGGAACAAAGTGGCTACTGTACTGCACCTCCATAAGAGAGTCAGTCATTGAGAAACAAGGCACACACTCATATGGGCATTAAAACACACGCATACCCGTGCAAAATGCACTTACACGTGCTCACCGATGACACTAACACAGCTTGTGGCTTGAGAGGAATTGTAGCTGCTATTAAAAATTGATTAGCTGTCATAGTATCATTTTCTCCCCAAGGTCAAGTCGCAATCTGTGCATGAGCATGTGTGCAGGAGTCAGCCTGCTGCTGAGATGAAAGGGGAAAGGAAAAAAGGTTTCTTCTTTGTCAGTCAGACACAGAGAGGGGAACGGAGTTGGAGATAAAGAAGAAGGAAACAAAGATAAGATTTATACATCTTTTAGATAAGAGATCAGTTGTAGATGGTTTATAGAGGAGACTGGAGACAAAAGACATAAAAAAGATTCCCCTCTCAGCTATGATAGCATTCTTTAGAAAAAAAATCCCCATCCTTTACCAGGTGAAATCAACTCTATGTTCATCATGTATGACAGAAAACTGCAAACGAAGTGACAGCCTAAAGATGGATATGTAAGCCCCAGGGCAGAACCGTGACACGTTCACGTGTTTCACAGCTGGAACAGTCTTTGAGGGGCACAGGGGCTGCGAGTGCTGCCAGCATGGCTAAACATAGAAGACAGATTTGCACATAATACGATAAAAATGTCACAAACAGAAAAACAGCTATTTTTAGGCATTGTCGACTGGTTTTTAATTAGCAAGTTTTTGTGAAGGTGTGATGGGTTTAAATAGCATCCTGTGTGAAAAGGAGAAAAAACATTTGTTCAGTAGTGTTTCTTACTGACGTGTGATCAAACTAGCAATGTTCGATAATCCATTTCCTTTCTGATTCTGAGAAAAACTCAATACCTGCGATACTGATCAAATACTGATGCTTCGCGCAAACACACCTAATGTATGCTGTAAATTAGAGAAAGTAGTGTATTTACAGCAAACCACTGCAATAAACCACCATAAAAATGAAAATGAAAATGTATTTTTTAACGTTACATGAACACATTAACATGAAAATACTGATAATGTAAAAAACAGACTGACTGAACGAACATGGAAGTATAGGTCCCACCAGCTGCATATGATTTAGACAACATTTCAATATTTTTGTTACTTTCCACTGTGTTCCTGTTAATAACATTACATGAAATGACTGAAGTATCAATATTTTGATAGTAGAACCAATTTTAGAGCTCAAAGTTCTGGATTTGATATCTATATGTCAATATGACCCATATATCATTAGTCAAAGTCCATCATGACATCCTAGCAGCCATTTTGCAGCCACTTGTGATGAACCATCACATCTCTTACTGTGACGTGACAGATAGAGACCTTCGCTAAGAAAATATTTTCACACGCGTTTAGCATTAATTTTCACAGTATTAGCTTTATCACTCATCTTGAATGAAATGTAGTGTTCTATTGCTCTATCTGTGTAACTGTGCAGCTTGTTTCCTGAGAGAAAATACAAACACGGTTTAATTTCCTCAGCTGATACTCATCTCCATCCTGCAGTTAGTGGTCTGAATGAAAGACTCCCAACTGGCTGGTCGGATTAAAGTGAGATGAAGCTCACTGGCAGCATGGAGAAAAGCATTGTGTGCAGAACTAAAAAGAGGTGAGTCTGAGAGACAGACGGATTCAAATCGTTTGGCATAGTGACAAAGAGTCTGTATATTTTTTTTCGCTTCTTTTTACACAAACAGCAGCAGCAGACGTACATCTGACCTGTGCAGGCTGATTTCCCCCAGCTTTAAAAGCAACATCTCAATCTGTTTTCTGCCATATTAAGACCGGAGTGAACACTAACTCCCCATTATGGCCGCAGACAAGCCTCATGTATTCTGCAGGATGTATCACACACACTTCCACGGGGAGCTTTGCCGCATACTTGACAGTTTTACTTGTACTCTGTAATCCTATGAAATTGTGAGAGTGTGACCCTGTGTGTGTGTATGAGTGAGAGTGTGTGGAAATACCATTTCAGCTGGGAGCAGAACCCCTCAGCAGGTGACATTTTTACTGGGGGAATGTGGAAATGGCCATTTCTGCCCAAATGTCTGCATGAGTGTGTGTGTTTGTGTGCTGTATACTAGCTTATGGTTTGTTGCCTTTTGTACCATTTCCCCACTGTTTATATCTCATTCTAAGATACTGCAAAAAGAATTCAAGTTTAATGAATCTGAAACACACCCAGATACATAAACTCCTCCACATGAGGCAGAGACTCTCCCTAACCTGGAGGGGGCATTCCATTCTTGTTTTGATTGTCAGCTGACAGCATTTTTTATGACACTGATGCTTAAATTACAATTCTTTATTAATTTACAGTATATATCGATTATTCTTTATGGGGTAAAGGTTTCACAAAAGGTTAGAACTTTGTGTCTTTCCACGCATTCTGAAAAGATGGTTACTTGTATTTTTTCAGCTGGTTTGTATTTTAATTGTTTAGAAACTTGTGCTTATCTTTTAATTATTTGTTCAAACCAAGAATCTTCAGCAACTCCTTTCCTTCATGCAGAATTTTTTTGTCAGTGGAGGAAGATCGATTAAATATTGCACACTGTATGTATAAATACAACTTCTGCTGTGAGATGTTGACATGTTTGTGAAAACCCAGCATCAGATAAGAAGCAGAAACGTCCATCAATAATCAACATATTTAACATGAAAGTGAACTGAAACACAAACAAAGCATGTGAAGATGGCGAATAGTTTCTGGTGTTTACTAATGATAGTATCATTTGTTGCATGTGTGAGTCAATATGTGAGCTTTGGTCTCCTTGACAACTAAGAGGACATCTGTCACGTCCATATGGAGACAAACTCAGAGAGCAAGAGAAAAATAAAAATAAAACATGTTGCATACTAAAAAACAAAAATAAAACTTGAAATATATCTCAGAAATGCCACATATAATTATAAGGATTTGGTAAGCCTGGGTTAATCTCACTAAGAAACCTTTTACTACATCTAATTACAAATAAAATTAAACTGAACTGAAAACTGTTTCCCATCTCATCTGCTATTTTCTCTCATATTTAAAATGACAAGTTGACAGAGTGTCCTGGTAGCTGACACATAACCAAACGCCAACAATATATTCCTACATATGTTCACAAAACCTGGACCCTTTTTTCTGCGTGTCCTCAGAAATGGAAACTTTCTGCAGTATTTTTGTTTGATCTTGTACTCCGCACTCGTTCCTTTTCCAGCTGTGAGGAGGACGCACAAAGTCAGCGAACCTCTCACTCAAACCGTGGAGGAGGGGACACTAAAAACTCATTACATGGACGATCAATACTGCACACACTCCAGAGCCAAGTGTGTACTCGGCAGCACGCACACACACGTGCATTCCATCAACCTCTGGCAATGGTGACAGATGACTTTTGTCAGCCTGAAATGTGTTACCGTGGTAACCATTAGGTTACATTTTGGTACCGTACAACAGGGGAGATACAGGCGTACACCCCCCCCCCCCACACACACACACACACACACACCTGTGGACACTTGGGTAAAATGGTGAAGGTCATAATAAAATAAAATAGCTCAATATTTCAGCAGATTCCAGCACTCTGACATGAACTATGACTCTTAAATTTAAAATTAGTTTATATTAACGCATTAATTCATATTCAGGAATGTTGTTATTAATCAACATGCAATGACTTATTTAGGGTCTCAGCCTATTACATGACATAGTACTATATAAAACACAATGTATTTGTACATAACTCTTGAGTTTGACATAAATATTAGCCAGTTGTTTTACATTTTTTATTACTGTGTGTAAAGTTTAAATACCACAACGTCAGGTTGTACTCGTGCTTTATTATAATACAGTACTCATCTTTCTTTAAATTAACTTGCATTAACAGGTGTTGTTTCTTATTGATATACTTTATAGAAGCCTATATACAGTGTTTGCTGCTGTAGATCACACTGTGTAATGAAAATGCTTAGCATAAAGAAACTATACCCATTTGCTTCTTCATCAAACATGAAAATAATATAATAAGCAATTATTCTCAAATGTCAGCAACTAAACTGTCCTTCAGATTATCTACACTGCAGCTCGAAAGCAGGAGACTTTACTAACCTTATTTCTAAAAGGAAAATAATTCAATGTTTTGAAGTTTTGTAATAATTTGAACAAAGCTTTCATACTGTTCAATTTAACCTTTTAGCTACTTTTCTTAGACTTCAAGCCTCCACAATAAAAGCACTGACTGCATGGTGAAAAAAAGGCTGCTTGGAAAAACAGTACATTTCTTAAAACCTTTTTTAAGGCTTTAAGTTCAACACGTTTCACTGCATTTTTTTAGAAGATGCTTTTTTAAGTTGGAGCCACAGATTTTCAGTTTAGCATGTATCCGAGGAGGAGAGGAAAACGCTTCCCAGAACGAACCTCATGAGTCTATGGAGAGGAGTTTGTTGTAGGTTTTAAGATGTCTTTATATTTTTATCAGATGGTGCAATGCTTGCTTCACAAATTGCATAGTTGTTTTATGTGTCCCTCAGCAAGTGAAATGTTCCTGTGCCTTCAGCACGACAATAATCCACCCCAAACATTAACAGTAATTAAAAGGAAAATAAAATTCTGCTTTTTTTCTCCACATCTTTGTTTACATCCACCACAAAGCTTTAGCTTAATCTTACATTTTAAGTATTGTTACAGGAATAGTTATAGAAAAAAAAACCGCAGAGCTAAAAGGGTTTCATATTCATTTAAACATTATAGTAAAACAATAGAAAATGCACAATAAAATTACCTTTCCAAGCCCAGGTGTATCTTTGATCTTATTGGCTGCACGGAGAAGGCAAGGAGGAGCAGGTGGAGGTGCTTTCAACAAGGCAGAGCTGAAGTTTGTCGGGAACAGAGGAGGGTCACATGACAGAGGAGACGACGCCACTGGAGCCACGAGGGCTGCAGTTTTCTGTTTCTTCTTCTTTGACGCCAAGTTCAACTTCTGAGCCGCTCTGAGAGAGAGAAGCAGAAAAGAGAAGGTAAGAGAAGGAAAGAGACCTGCTAAGTATTTTAACTAATATGTTAAACCCTTTGTGACTGTAAATACAATAAACACATTTTTCCCATATACAGACACTGTAAGGACAGAAAGCACATATTGGTTAATCTATATCCTGCTTCAGTACACAGCGACCATAAAAATAAAATTCTGTATATTTAAATGGTAAATGGTAAATGGACTGAACTTATATAGCGCTTTATCAAGTCCTTCCGGACCCCAAAGCGCTGTACA
>JARVGW010000322.1:12042469-12056935 GCA_031762495.1 Anablepsoides rubrolineatus
AGATAGATAGATAGATAGATAGATAGATAGATAGATAGATAGATAGATAGATAGACAGACAGACAGACAGACAGACACTTTCTCTTTGCCACTTTCCCCAGAAAATGTTTATAAATACAGTAAAGTTGAGTTTATGCCAGTTATGAAATGGATGTTCTTCCATATGAAGAAAAATGATGACTGTGTGAAGAGCTGCATAGTATAATTTGTCTTTGCAGTCCTGGACTATATTAACATTATTTTTTACATTGTTCTATTTTTATTTCTGCTCTATTTTATTTTAATGCCAATGCCTTGAGAGACATTAAACATAATGAATGGTGTTGCCGTGAGTCATATTGTTCGCTGTGGGCTATGGCTCCTTTTTATTTAGGCCACAGTAGCAGAACAATCTCTATAAACGATGCCAGCCAGTGAAGTTTCCTAATATGTTATTGGTCTGAAAAAGGTTTTGGTGCACTATTGCTTAAGACACACAAATATTTTTTATTCCATTTTGTGTTTTCTTTAAAGTAAATTTATTGTGTGTGCAATGTAGATTTTGAGACACTGCTCCTGCTAATTCTCTGTAGTAAATGATTTTTGAGTCAAGTTTTACCCCTTTCTAAAACTAAACTTAACACAAAAAGTAAGGACATTTGTGTTTGATAGATTTTTTCTTTGTTGTATCAATAAATCTTACACAATTGGAAAGCCTGTTAAATTCACTTTTGGCCACATTTGTAAGGAACATGCATTTGTGGGATGAGCAGTAGAGCTGAGTATGGGTTGCGCACATGAAATAAATTCCTTTCTGCTAATCAGCTGCCAATCACAAGATTTATTACCAAGAATCATTGTTGCAACAAATAATCAACCAAACACAAATTATAGATACTGTGTACATTTGACAGTTATTAACATTTTACATGAAAAGAAATGCTTTGTTTACTTTGAGAAGGATAGAAAGCAAGAACTTTTCTTTATTTGTAAAATGGTTAATAAAAAAATAGTGTTTATTAGTTAGGCATTTACAAATAAATGCAAAACTTGAGTTTTATTTTGTTTTTGTTCTTACTTTGGATTAATGTTGTGACAATTTAACTCTGTAATAATAACAGGTTTTTGTTTATTTTTTGTGCAACATGTGGACTTTTTCTTACTTTGCTTAAGTTGGATGGCAAAAAGGAAAGATATTGAAAACACTTCAATCAGTGGGCGAGCACAATACATCTGAGAGCTACTTTTCTTGTCCTGTCTGTACAAATCATACCCAAAGGTACATTTATCTGTACATCTGTAACCTGTTATCAATTGGTCATATAATTATAAAGGAACAAAACTCGTGTTCAGTTTCCATGGCAACATCTTCAATGCCCTTGTAGAAAAAGTAGCTCTGAGTGTCTGAAAGCACTAATGCACACAAACATAGAGAAACATCAATTTGAAAGATGCTTACCTGATATGGATAGAGTGTAACCCCTCCATTAGTTCGGCTCTGGTGCTGATGGGCCTGCAGAGCAGCTGTACTCAGGATGGCTCCGCTGCTGTTATTACTGCTGTTCCCACCATTATTACTGGGGCTGTTTACTGCGGTCCGTGGTTGTTGTTGGGCACCAGCCGATTTAGATGAAATCGGGGATCCACTCCGTTTGTCAGCACCAGCTCCCAGACCCAGGGATCTGGGTTTGGACCCCAGTCGGTGCCCTGCACCTTGAAGTTGTGGGTTTGTCGAAGCACAGCTGGATGTCGGTGCCACTGTGGGGCTCCCCTGACTGGAGCTGGGTCCATGGCTTGGGCTTGGGGTCGGAGTCTGGCTCAGGCTTGGAGAAGGTGATTGGTTGGATGATTGAGAGGGGAGTGAAGCAGCAGCAGCAGCAGCAGCAGAGGAGGAAGGAAACTGAGCTGAACATTCTTGTGACACCTGACCTCCTGCTGCTCCAGATGCTCCTGTTTGTCCGGGAAGTACATGAGATCCATATGGTCCAATCAGGGCTGGAGGAGAGGAGCTAGGAGACAAATCCCATTGGTCTAGCGTCAGAACCATGCGCACAGCTTCCTGTTTGAGCTGAGTGAGGTGCGTGGCGCAGACATCGCAGCGGCTGTCGCGCTCGTTCCACGCCCGCTGAGAACTATTGGGCACCTGGAGCTTATCGTGGAGGAGGAGTGAGAATGATGGGTCCTGAGGGGAGGAATCAAGTGAAAGAAAGGTGTGAATTAGACTGGAGATTGAAGGAAAAATCACACTCAGAACAGCTCACCAGATGAAGGAAAACAGAGAAATAGGAATAAATGAAGTTGTTTAATCCTGAATATAAACCAAATCATCCAGAAACATTTTTATATTGCTTGAGGCTGAACACTGGAATTTGTTTTTAATTTTTAAGAGGATAATTATCAATCAGTTTCTAACTGCAAAGTTCCTTGATTAGTTTTGATTTTAAACCCAGAAAACAATTTATTAAATAAGTAACAACTCAGTAAAAGCAAATCCATTTTTATTAATGTCCTAATTAATGTTATAAGATTTTTTTTTTCTTCCCTCTACTTCATTTAATTAAAAATGTTTTTAACTGTATATATATTTTTCTTTTGTTTTAATGAATAGATAAAATGAATAAATACATAATTTAAGTTCAACTTGATAATAAATGTAACAACAAAATTACACCTTTGCTGCAACAATTTCTTTTCTGGCTTTTATGTTATTGTTAACTAAAAACAACCATTTTAAGCTATTTCACCATCCTTTGCTGATTCTCAACATCAAAATATGAGTAAATAAACTCATTTATGCTGTACTAAAATGGTAAAGCATGCAGATAGTACACAAATAGCATTATGTGCAAAAATAAAACCAAATGTTCGAACAAAACAACACAAAAACATCAATTTTGTTTTCTTAAAGCACTGTCCAAACCAAAACATCAGAATATGGTTTCATATATCAATCATATATAAAGGAGGATAACTGTATATTTTTTGGGTCACTGTCAGTATCAGTGTCTGCACAGTGAGGTTGAGTGTGTTTTTAAGACTAATTGGAACCACTTGTGCAGAGCAAAACCACACTAAATCCCCTGCTTGGACTGCCTGGTCAAAAAAACAGTTTAACAAGCAAAAGCACTCACTCTAAAACACAAACACACACTGATTCAGATCTGTGTCCAAACCTCTTGACCCCTGGTGGAAAAAGTATATATATATATATTAATGTTTTTCATAAAATATTAAGTAAGTTGTCTGATGAAAGTTTCTAAATAAACAGATTTTTTGTGGTTGTATGTTTTAAGAGGCTCCTAAAAGAAACAGCTGTTGTTAGTTTAACATCAAAAGTGTTGCTGTAAATTCAATAAAACATCTGGAAAAAAAACAAGGTTCTAGATTAACTTTCCAGCTTTACCAAAAACAGCAAGAACTTGTGATTCAAAATTCACTTTTTTGAACAAATAATACAAACTGTTACAAACTAAACAGATATTTCAACATGTGAATCATTTTTGAAGAAAAAATGACAGCACCAATTTCTGGTATTTTATGCTCCTCTTCCCTCACAGGATGTTCTTTATTGCTGGTGTAATTTCTTAACAGAAGCAGTGACTTAGCACCTCAGACTTTTTTTGAGTTTTTTTCTTCACACATCTTTTCCCAGAAAAAAAGTCTACATTGTCAGCATTTAACCACTCAAAAAAAACTGCAAATAAACAAAACTGACAACTGAATAGTTGCTTTACCAGAGTATATCAGTGCATCACATTAAAGGAAAACCATCACATAGAGCATGATTAAAGTGATTGATCGCATATATTTATTTACAGACGTCTAATCAATCCGTCAGCTGTGAACATGCAGAATTTGTATGAGTCTCCGGATGGACGTCTCCTTAAAGATCTAAACAGTCAGACTCTGAAATTAGGAGACTGATGACAGACAGAAAAACATCAACACTGATACAACAAATGTCAGCTCGTCTGCACTCGATTTTTGTAATTGGTATTTTCCACAGGCCATTAAGTTTAACATGAGTTTGTGGCGTTAATTGGTTTTGGTATCACATTAAATATGCTAAAAAAATGCTTTTCCAGTTGATGTATAAATAAGCTTCTATCACTAACAAACCTGTTTTTCCTCAATCAATACGCCCTCTGTGTTTGTGCATATGTATGTAGGTGTGTGTATGTGTGTGTGTTATATGTGGATACAAAGCAACACTTCATGTTATAGTAAAATGCCCCTTTTTAATCTGAGAGATGCCTGCTTGGCTGTATAAACAAACCACAAGACCACCACATGTATACTCACAGGTAGATTGTAGGAGCTCAGTCTAGTGTGTGTGTGTGTGTGTGTGTGTGTGTGTGTGTGTGTGTTTGTGTGTATGTGTCTGTGGGTGGGTGGGCAATGCTCAGAGATAGAGTACCTTGTAATTTGTGCAAACCACTTGGATTCAGTTCAGCAGTCTGGCTCGAAGGAGGCTGAGGTGAACCCTGACATTAAATTTAGCAAACAACTGTTTTTCACTGTGTGCAAAAGTTTTGAATTAATTTGCATCACAAAAGGAACAGCAGCAACAGCAACACATTCTTGTTATTACTGCGTTGTCACATACTTATTCAGGTCCCTATGGTTTCATTTATAAAGCATCTAATTTCCCATCATCTTGTGTTTTGCAGGTTGAGAATGTGTACACAGCAAACAAAAATGTACATATAATTTGTTTCAATTTGCTTTTAGCTGCTCTTTGATTTAAAGTTTTTTAAATCTTCAGACATTTTTACTGAAGTAGCTGTAGCCTTTACTCATGTTAAAATGTGGTGTCAAGTGGTTTTATTTTCTGAGAATACAAACATCTACATTAAATGATTAAAAGGCATTGATAAAGTAAATGGGTTTGAATATTTAATAAGGGAAAATTAATTGTAGTTACATGTACTGAAATTTAAACTGAGGCAGACACATTTCTTGAACATCCAGCCTCTTGACTTCTTTTGACCTCTGTTACAAATACACTACATACACACACACACACACACACACACACACACACTGAAAAGGAGCCAAGTTTCTTAACCATAAAGAGAAAAATAAGGGTCATGATTTTAAGAATGAAATTGACTAGGGAAATAGTCAGTTTTTGCAACAAAGAAGGCTTTTTCACAAATTCTGAATTAAACATATTTGAGTTTTTCTTTTTTCTAAATGAGTGGAAGTTTTTTTGAGTAAAACATAAAGACAGTGGATGTAAAAACTAACTGAGAGTATTTAGGGACATAAAATGTGAATATTACTGTGTAACATTATCAGATGGGATAGAAGATTTATTTTTAGGTCTGTTACGTAGTATAATAATGACATGGTTATGTGGTAATGTTTTTCTGTGAGCTGTCATTTCTGCTGCTGCTTCTTGTCCTCTCCTTTCATCACATCTATTCATCTCTTCAGGCTTCACCTCAGAGATCATCAGTATTCTGAGAGTGACTCAATCAGTCTTAGCAGCACTGCAGACAGTCAGTGTGTGTGTGTGTGTGTGTGCGTGTGTGTGTTTATGATTCATTTCCTCCTGCAGGGGTAAACACATCCTCAGCTCCACACAGCAAAGATGGAGTGACAGACAGAAAAAGCAGAGAGATGGAGACGGCTTCCAAGTCAACTGTACTGTGATCTAACTGACTCTTAATGTGTGCGTTTTGTGTGTGTGTTTGTGTGTGTGTGTGTGTGTGTGTGTGTGGGTGTGGAATGACCACGTAGGGATGCTATAACAAAGATCTGAAAGGAAAAGAAAGCTTGATGGGTATTGGTCCTCACTTTGTGTATAGTACAGGAAGGACTCCCTTCATTTGAAAACACACTCCTATACAGGAAATATTCACTCAATTCACCTCAGACTGAGTGTAAAACGTAACTTTATTAACTTAACTTTATCTTTATGAGTTTCCAAACTTAACTGAATTTTTTAAGCTGATAAAAATTGCTGATAGGAAGGAAAGGATAGTGGAAAGTGAATTAGTTCCAGATGACACACACATACACACCACCCCCTATACATTCACCTCCTCCAGTATTTGTATTTCCTTCTGCTTCTAGTCTATGATTTAGACATGCACAGGCATTTCTCAGCAGGTCTGGGATCAGTGAATTCATGCGGAAGAGGTACAGATGGCCTCTAGCACCTGCTTGGACCACACTCACATACACTCCCACACACACACGAACATGCACGCATGAGAACACCAAAAATGTAACAAGCAAACTCTAAGAAAAAACACTGACTTCAAATTTCAGCAGTGAAAGTGATCTATGATCCGAGATACACTGCTCTCATGATGGGGAATGACAGCATGATCTGTGATGGTGTGTGTGATGGTGTCTGTGTGTGTGTGTGTGACAATGATTGAGTCTGGTCTTGGAGATGGAGCAAGGTCAATCGCATAGATCAAATCCACCATGGGGCACACATATATAAGGATAACATTATTCTTGCTGAGGTGAAGTATCAGGATCTGAGCTTTTCGGTCTGCTCTCTAACCTGTTCAGATCCAGGGTGAGATCCGGAGGTTGGTGTGGTCGTTATAATTGGCAGCATTCCAGTCATGTCAATTATTACTTCATGGCATTGTTAAATGAAACATAAGCTCACAAACACCCACATACTGTAGCTGAGATATGCTTCCTGTAGAGCTAATGTGTTCACCTTCTCAAGCTAACAGGTATAAAACCACAAAGGAAATGTTCTCATAAGTACAGATATCCATTAGCATAGAAGAAAGCAAGTCAGAGTGAAAGGGATGATAACATTTGTGTTAAAATGCTTTCAATTAATCATGAACAGCACAACATTTATGTTGCATGGCCAGTTTATTTTTTTCTAGTATTTGTATCTTTACAAGGAAAACAATAAATTACCAGGCTGTATGTAAAATCCAGCAGAGAGGGAGGTCAGTGATTAATAGCTTAAAAGACCATGTTTACTTCCTTTTTCTGTGTGTCTCAGGGATTTTTTTTATCTGCTGCCTCCCCTTTTCAGTCTTTGTCTGCTTTAATCAGATTTTTAATTGGCCATTCCCTCATATGATCCAATATTCGGTGCAGGGGTTTGATTGGTTTGGACATAACTGCAAACTATTTATGCACACACACATACACAGACACACGCACACACTCACATTTGCACAAAGCCAATTATGCATGCACACACAACTGCACACACACTTTTCCTGTAAAGTCAATGTGCTATGTTAATGACAAATAAAAATGCATTAGAGTGTTTACATTGCTTTAGCGATGCAGAAATAAATCAACATGAAAAAACTAACTTGAAAGTGAGTAAAAATTACATGGTTCATGCTTTATCGCTGGAGACTGTAGATGAAGCTTTGTGCACTATTAGCATGAGGACATGACCTTTTTACCCAAACTAATTTCTTCATAAGCAGCTTTTTCACTCGCTCACTCTCTCTCTTTCTTAATACACAAATCAATTTTCTTTTTGGGTCACGTTGGCTCAGTAAAAAGGTAGTGTGTTAGAAGGAATCTCCATAAAAAACATTAAGTCATATAAAGGCAAGTGATAAAACACAAAAACATTAGATAAAAATGACCATCATGAAATTTATTTATGTAAATATCTGAATTTTAGAATCAAATCCATATGAATGCCCATATGCAAACGTTAGTCCACTTCGAAATCTTTTATTTTAAGATTCAAACTCATAATCTGCTAACTAAAAATATAGCTTCACTAAACCACTAAACATGTAAAAATATTAGCAGAAGCTATTGCTAATGCTAAACAAGCCAAAATGTGCAGACACTAACAGTAACAGCTAATTATTAACCGCTAAGACGACTATGTTTTCTTCAAGCTGAAGACTGGGACTGACAAAAAACAGTTAACAAAAAATGAAAATAAAGTTGGAAAAAAATCCTAATTAAGCAGAATCTAATTGGTCCGCTAACTGTATTCAAAGTTAATGAAAAAGCGAATCCGCTAAATGTGAAATTAATTCTGCTGTTAGCTGATTAGTGGAACCATCTCCATCACTGCTAACTGCTAATTTTATGCCACGGCTGTTTGAGACCGACAACCAATAAATAATTGCCTACAGTCAAATTTCAATAAATTAGTTTAATGATCACGTGCTCATTGTTTTATCTGTTCTCCAGAATTTAGATTTCTTTATTTTGCACATATCATATATAGGTGTAATCTGACCTGTAAGTGTGTGGGTGGTGGTGGTATATTTTTAGTCCAATCAAAAAAGGTCACAAAACAATGTAAACAGCTTTTTAAAGACATAAATCAGATCAGCAGGGGAAAATCTCCTTTTCGGCTGTTCTATCCATTTTTAAACATGTGCATCTTCCTGGCTGCCTGTATACAAGTACTATTCATAAACTATGTGTGATAAATTATGCTTTCCTGTTAGCCGTCTGAATTAAGAACCTTCTCCCAGCGGGTACGTAGTTAAGTCCAGAGGCAAGCCCCCTACGTTAGTAGGAGGCTGAATGAATGGCTTGTTTTTTATTAGCCACCTACATCTACTTCAGCTTCCAGTGCTATAAATAAAATAATTGTTTAAAGTACTGCTCATTCTTTATACAAAGTTACTTGCTGGTGTTTAAATAAGCCGGATATTCATGGCTGTGTCTGACTGTAAGTGAGCCACATATACACTGAACTACTTGATTTTTTAAATTACTTTATCCTCAGCAAAAGAGACATGATAGAGATGAGACCTTCACTACAAAAAGCTCAACTATGTGAAAGTAGATTTCTGTTGTCTAGATTCAAACATAGATGAGAAAAAAAAAATTAATTTAAGGGACAGTTTAGTATACAAAATGTTTAAAAATGTCCAACACTAAGACATATTTTAAGGTAATAATAAAACTGTTTTAAAACCATCCTCCCACATTCCCATGAGCAACAGATATTTGACAGTTGCTTTTATTTGTTAGTACTCTGGTTCAATAAAAGGTAAAATAAATAAATAAACGGTGGCCATTGCTCTCAAACTGCCAGTGATAATTAATTTGTGTTTAATTAAAACCATCAAGATGCAATTGAACTGTCACCAAGTTCCCTAAACATAATTGAGCTCACATTGAAACTTTGTTGTCTGGGCTGTTTGACAGAAGAACTAAACAGTTTATATGCTTTGTCAGCACAAAAACAATAAATAAATAAATAAATAAATAAATAAATAAATAAATAAATAAATAAATTAACTAATTAATTAATTAATTAATTAATTAATTAATTAATTAATTAATTAATTAATTAATATCTGTCTTTGCTGATCTGGAGCATTATTATTCTGTCTCCATTATTTTCAGGGATGGGGTAACACCTCTTCAGTTAAAAAGGTGGTTCACCAAGTTAAAGTGATTCACACAACATGCTACTCATCTTTTTTTATCTTCACCTACTTTCTTATCTACCCTTCACAATCTCCCCAAGTTTTCCCCTCTCCTCTGACTTGCTCCCTCTTCCTCCCTCTGACAATGATAAATTGCTTGTTGTAGAGGGTAATCCATCTTTCTGTATCCCACACCTGAATACACCCTCTGCTCCACTCTCACACTCTGCCTTTTTTCATACTCTTTCCCTTCCATTCATTGTTCCCTGTGATATCCTTCGGTTTCAGAGTTAGTGAGACTCACTGGGGAGCAGCTGAAGGTAACCGTCTGCCTGACAACTCGTGTTTATATACATGTGAACACACATGTGGAGTGTGTAAGACAGAAATATTTGCTGTCTCACACAAGCACATGCACATTGACAGAAACCTACAAACTCAAAGTGTCTGTGGAGGTCACAGAATTCAAGTGATTATTAAGATACTTTTACTAACCTCCATTTAGAGATTATGGTAAATGGTAGCCTTTTAGAGGGGGTATAAAAAACTGCACCAATACCAATTTTCTGTAATTTTTCCAAGTAAAAAGGCCTTTAAGTTGCTTCCACCAGTCTTGAGTAAAATTTTGATTATTTATTAAAACAACTTTTACTCACAGTGGGCTCTAAACCACCCTGCCAACTTCTAAATCTAAAACATTTTTTTAAACTGTCCAGCATCCAATAAAGTTGAAAAAGTGTGCTTTAGTTTTCCAGGTTTCATAAACTCACAGTAACACTCATTCAGAATCGAGAGCGTCTTAATGGAAAGCACAGAGCTTCAGTGTTATTCAGTGAGGTCCTTAAGGGGAGCACTGAGGGTAAAAAGTCTTACTCAAGAGTGCAGTTGTTACTGAGAGCAGGAAGAGTTCATCCTTGTCTCTTAGACATCAAACCTGCCATCCATGCACAAGGCTGCTTTATATCAGCTGCTTGTTGCTCGAGAAGATGCGATCAATCACAGAACGCTTATGCACAAATGCAAAACTGGAGTTTGAGTGGGACTGAATCCATCTCGAACGTTAAAACATAATCTAAAGCGGGAAACTTCACCTACTCTCCAACAAGGTATGTAGCGCGGCCTACAGTCAATATGAGCTAACAGTAAACAACAACAATCATTTTAAACCATCTAAACCATGCCCCTCAGGCTCCATCTGCTCGAGGTAATTGGAAAGTTTAACGGCTGGAGGCTATTCTCCGAGTCTGATTGAGGCACACAGAGGGAACAAACAACCAATTCAGTTCAGTCTCAGTCTCTCTCTCTCAGACTCACTCTCTCTCAGACTCACTCTCTCACTCTCTCTCCCTATGTTCAACCTTTATGAATTATTGCCTCTGCCTCCCTTTAAACCCCTCATTTTGAGATGCTCTTCTTTTTTTCTCTCCCTCTTCGTTTTTTCATCATTGTCTCTTTCTCTTCCACCCACAGCATTTTTTTAATAAGCTGGACAGAGGAATGAAACGAGTGGAGGACGCTGCTGTGATGAGATGGATGATGAGTATTAGAATAAGTGGATGGTGCTTATGTCTTCTCAGTGTGTGGTGGAAGAGACACAAATTGAAGAAAAGGAAAAAAGGTGGACAAATCAGCTACTTTAAGTATTGTTTTAAGAACAAGCAGGATTGCGCTGATGCCATAAAAAGAATAAAAGCCTTTTAATAGATGCTACCATACCCGAAGTACAACTGCTAAGCTGAAATCTGACCTGGAGCTACCGGTAGATTTGTAACGTTTGCTTAAATGTCAGCCTTGTTCTTGTTTCACCTCCTGCCCTTTACAGTGTTCTAACACAAAGGACACACAGACCTTTTTGAAATACACACACACAGACACAGTTCTGTTCTTATCCTGTCTTTAGTGTTAGTCTGTTAACCAACATAGTTAAGACTGGAATGTTCACACACATACACACACTAATTTTGCAGGGCAGCGGAGCAGTGTATGGAACAGGAATGTCATTACAGTACTTGTAAAACATGAACCTCTGACTCAGCAGTGCCCTGGCCATAGTTGTGACCCTAAAAGGAAAGCACCAACACAAACACACATCTGTAAGATTGTCCTATATGTCTGTATACGTGCATGGGGAAAATCTGTGTTATTTATGGACAATCTGTACAATTTGCTATATGCACATATTGTGTCTTACCGTCTTCACACGGACTTTGCACTGACATCCATTCATTTTTCCATTAATTTCTATAACCTAACCCTGACCCTTACCTTAGTCCTAAACCTAACCCCCTACTCAAAAATGGGATTTGAACTTACGGGGTCTGGGCTTTGTACCCCATAAGAAGCAGTGAGTCCCAACAGAGTAGTATATTTTGGCATGACGGCTCAGTGGTTAGCACCAACGCCTCACAGCAAGAAAGTCCTGGGTTTGATCCCCGGTTCGGACCTGGGGTCTTTCTGTGTGCAGTTTGCATGTTCTCCTCATGCTTGTGTGGGTTTTCTATGGGTACTCCGGTTTCCCCCACCCCAAAAACTTGTACAATAGGTTGCCTTCAGGCCCAGGCCTCCCTTGAAAAAGAGATCTGAGATCTCAACGGGACTTGCCTAAATAACAGTAAATAAAATAAATAAATATTTTTGGAAAAATGGGCACATGCTACAACACACATACACACCGTGTCCACCTTTGTACATGAAATCGAGCCACATTTTTTTCACGACTTCTTCATCATGTTTTCATCACATTGAAATTTCTCTCTTCCATTATTTTGATTTCAATTTTTTAAGCTGATTCAAAAAACTTTCAAATGTCTTTTACTAAGTTCAAAAGTCTAAAACGAAATTTTATATTTTGGATAGAACCCGAAAGATATATAATATATTTATTTATTTTTTAGTACTTTTACTGACGTCTTTAACAGCTCCACAGGTTCAGCAGACAGAAAGTGAGCTCATGTTCTGTAAATAAACCTGCTAGCCATCCCAAACACTGCACTGCAGCAGAGCCACACAATCCTGCTCCAGAATTACACTCTGCATATATTTATAATACTCACATCATGGATATGAATGTTGTAGTAAAATTAGGGTTTTGGTTTCTTTAAAATTGGCTAAAACTCAAAAGCAAAGCATTTAATAAGAAGTTTTAACTTGTTTTTATTTGTTGTTGTTTTTGTCAAATTAAACTTTATTATAGTGGCTCAGAAATATTATATCATTTATATATCATTTAAAGAATAACCATAAATATGAGCTGAGCTGTATTACAAACACGCACAAATTTATCTTCAGCTAAGCCTCTTGTTAGCAAAAAATAAAAATAGTTTTTACTAAAATAAAGTACACACACACCCTGTAACTGACACCTCAGCCTGTGTAAGATGTTCTAAGTGGGAGATGCTGAAGATAGATGTGCTATGTGTGATAATGTGATAGCCTGTGATGATTTGTGTGTGTGTGCGTGTGTGTTTGCTTGAGTGGATGCTCATGCTACTGTGTGATATATTAGCTCATGATGGCGGGCTGACTCATGTTAGAAGTGTGATTAGCGGGTCTTCGAATAAAGCGTTCAGCGAGCAAGGCTTCACGTGTCGGGAGCGAGCTGGAGCTGGCACCTGCTGCTGAGACACTTATTTTTTTATCTTTGCTTTTGGATGATGAAACCAGCCTTTAAAACTATGAGAAAACACAGCATCTGAGCAGAGACATTATCACTTACAGCCTCCTCCAAACAAAGACTTATTAAGGCAGAAATATGCATGTATATAATACAAACACAGCTGCAGGAAAGTTTTGTTCCACCAGCATATAAAATACACCAAGAGACATATATATAAGACTGCATCACCTGTACAGTATATACATTTCTGTGTTGTCGAGGTAACAGAGAGGTAGTTGCCATGGCAGCCACTGACATCATGCAGCAGGTGTTGCCACTTTTACCAGCATTCAGCAAAGTGTATGTGTTTCTGTAACACACGTGTTTGTGTGTTTCTATATAATCTTTAGGGTTACTTTGGTAGTTTAGTCTTCCTGTTGGTATCCATTCAAGCTGTCATGTAGCAGTGTGACTGTGTGTTTGTGTGTGACTGTGTGTTTGTGTGTGACTGTGTGTTTGTTTGTGACTGTGTGTTTGTGTGTTTCTATATAATCTTCAGTGTTACTTTAGTAGTTTAGTCTTCCTGTTGGTATCCATTCAAGCTGTCATGTAGCAGTGTGTGACTGTGTGTGTGTTTGTGACTGTGTGTTTGTTTGTGACTGTGTGTGACTGTGTGTTTGTGTGTGACTGTGTTTGTGTGTGACTGTGTGTTTGTGTGTGACGGTGTGTTTGTGTGTGACTGTGTGTTTGTTTGTGACTGTGTGTTTGTTTGTGACTGTGTGTTTGTTTGTAACTGTGTGTTTGTTTGTGGCTGTGCGTTTGTTTGTGGCTGTGCATTTGTGACGGTGCGTTTGTTTGTGACGGTGCGTTTGTTTGTGACTGTGCGTTTGTGTGTGACTGTGCGTTTGTGTGTGACTGTGCGTTTGGTGTGACTGTGCGTTTGTTTGTGACTGTGAGTTTGTGTGTGACTGTGAGTTTGTGTGTGACTGTGAGTTTGTGTGTGACTGTGCGTTTGTGTGTGACTGTGCGTTTGTGTGTGACTGTGCGTTTGTGTGTGACTGTGCGTTTGTTTGTGACTGTGCGTTTGTTTGTGACTGTGTGTTTGTTTGTGACTGTGTGTTTATGTGCGACTGTGTTTGTGTGTGGCTGTGTGTTTGTGTGTGGCTGTGTGTTTGTTTGTGACTGTGTGTTTGTTTGTGACTGTGTGTTTGTTTGTGACTGTGTGTTTGTGGCTGTGTGTTTGTGACTGTGTGTTTGTTTGTGGCTGTGTGTTTGTTTGTGGCTGTGTGTTTGTTTGTGGCTGTGTGTTTGTTTGTGACTGTGTGTTTGTTTGTGGCTGTGTGTTTGTTTGTGGCTGTGTGTTTGTTTGTGACTGTGTGTTTGTGACTGTGTGTTTGTGACTGTGTGTTTGTGACTGTGTGTTTGTGACTGTGTGTGTGACTGTGTGTGTGTTTGTGACTGTGTTTGTGACTGTGTGTTTGTTTGTGACTGTGTGTGTGTGACTGTGTGTTTGTGACTGTGTTTGTGACTGTGTGT
>JARVGW010000322.1:12064725-12083731 GCA_031762495.1 Anablepsoides rubrolineatus
AGAAATAAAAGCGTGAACAACCATCTCTAGTTCCTTCTGTGACACAAAAGATCTCAGCTTTGAAATGTTTCTTAAATTATAAAAACAGTTACGAACTAAGATTTTACAATGACTGCCAAAAGACAAGGAACTGTCAAAGACAACACCCAGATTTCTAAGACTATTTTTCACTGAAGGTGTTAAAAAAGCAAGGTGCTGCCTGATTACAGGGATTTTATCATCAGGAGCTATAACAAGAGTCTCAGTCTTGTTAGCATGTAACTGCAGGTGGTTGTTGTTCAGCCATATTTTGACTTCTGACAGACAGTTACTGAGTTCAGATAGTTTAAAGAACTCAGAGGCTGGAAAGGAACAGTACAACTGTATATCATCAGCATACAGATGGTATGAAACATTACTGTAAAGTTTTATCTCCTAAAGGGTATAGGTACAATAAAAGAGGATTGAACCCAAAACTGAACCTTGGGGTACCCCACAAGACAGCGGTGCGACATCAGAGTAAACATGATTCATAAAAACAGTAAAAGACATTTCAGATAAATAAGAGGTGAACCAGTTTAACACAAATACCAAAAACTCTCTCTCAGTCTGTTGATAAGAACTGAGTGATCCACAGTGTCAAAGGCTGAAGTCCAATAAAACCAGCACAGTGTAGTTTCCAGAGTCAGCTGCCATAATAGGCAGCTATAATGCTACAAAGCCATGATTTTGAGCAGAAAATCTTAAATTTGCATAATTTTCCCTGCAACCTTTTTTTCTTCAAGTTAGGAAATCTTAATATCCACATATTGTTTGAAGTTTCCTAAATACTAAAAATAAGATTCAGACCAAATACCAATGAGTTATCCTGGTTATGAAGACAAATTAAGGAATATCTATGAAACTGCTTATGATATCAGGATGATCCAGGTGTCAAATAGCCTAAAAAGCAGAAATCTAAAAATGTGCTGATCTCATTTTGACCAAATTTGACTTAATCCTCAGTATGATGTAATGGCTCATATACTTAAAAACTTAAAAACAGAAAACGCGGTTAAAATATGGTTTAGTATGAATGCTAATTTTAAAGCAGAAACTAAGAAACACAGAGGTTACACATTGGGTTTGTTTATTATTAAAACACATTTCATGTTTGTGCATAATAGAAGAAAACATCAGGTCCCAGAAAAATAAAAGCAAGCAAAAAAGAAAGGACTAACTCTCAAAAGACAAAAACATACATTATGTATGTAACATGCATAAAAATGAGGTAAGATCGGTGCAGGTACATAAAAAAAGTTTTATTTAAGTCAATTGCTGCAAATTCCTGTATTTTTTCATATTGCAATGTACATCACAGGATTAGAAAAAAATGTGCAATGTCATTTTTTTCCCAATATCTACAGCCCTAATGTATGATGTATACCAAGAAAAAATGCCAAAATCTGTACTTCAAACAAAAAGCAAAGCACAGATGAAAGCAATCTGACTAAAGCTGCCAGTTAAAGGTCTTTTACAAGAGAATAGGCTCTTAAACAAAACCTTATTTGGCTTTATTTTCATGTCTGATGTGTAATTGTATTCGCTTCACTTTCTAAACATGACCGGTTTTGACTTTCAGCTGATCTGAACCAGACTCTCAGCTGGTGACTAAAACACACACACAAACACACACGAACATGCACACATGGAGTGACCCACTTTTTCTAAACTGAACTGGACCGACCAAGAACAGATCATCCTCCTTCTATTTATGATTCGGGGGGTGGATATGAGGGATAAATCCACAAACACACAGCTACACACACCCGTGGAGCAGAGACCAAAAGCCTTAAGTGAGTGCAGATGTTGCGAAACAGATGTGCTTTTGAGTCGCGTGGTTGTGGGGTGATTTTTCCTGTGTGTCTAAACCTTAAAGCACACTCCGCTCCTTTCTAAGCCTGCACCGGAGCTCGGCTTCGCCCTGCGCAGAAACAAATCTGCCCCTCGGCAAAACGACCTGCCAGCTTCGCTCTCTCCTTCACCCAGTTGACTGTAAAACAGTTGCCTGAAATGAACCTGGGTTTAATTTAAGGACAGCAATTAACTCACAGTACAATTGCACAGATCTTCCTTTGTGTCTGCTGTGAGGTTTTTCTTCATCTAATCTTCATCTTCTTTGCAAACTAGCCAACTCTCATTGAAGCCATGAGTAACCAGGCTTCCAATAAATGAATAAATATAATAATGGGCACACTTTATTAAATTCAAAACATAAAACAAATTTGTTTGTTAATGAAAATAACCAACAAACAACTCACAAATACGCCAGTTTTCTGAGTGCTTTGTGGTAAGTTTTGCAAAATTTTATACATTGTGACAAAATCTGTCACTGACACTTTTGGGTCACACACACGGTCACAGACACAAACACACGGAACTGCAGACAAACAAACAGCAAAATATTCAAAAGATCTGTGAAGGTCATCATTAGCATAATATTACCAGCAGTGTGTGAGAATGTGTGTAGCTGCGAGGACAAACGACAGCTGCACCGTGGAAACTCGGTGTGTTTGAAGACAAAAACAAGTCACAGTTGCATAAATAATTAGATTTCAAGGCGAAGACTTGATTTAAGAGCAGTCGGGCTTGTGCCTGTGTGTGAGAACAAGACTTGCATTTCTCCAGCATGACCTGTCATGTGTTCAAGAACAAACAGAGGTGTATTTATGAGTGGGTCTGCATCGGGTGACGAATCTGTGTTTTGTTTTTTTTTTGTTGTGGGTTGGGGGGTCACACTTCCCCCACTGTCCCACGGGAATGACAAGAGGTCTCTGACAGTACATTAGGAACACACACACACACTGAACTGCTGCTCTGGCACATTTGGTGAAGGAGAATGATTATTAGGTCACATTGCTTCACCAAGGACACGAGTTCGGTTTTTCGACATAAAGCACCTACGAAGGTCAACTCACTCGTGTCAGGGGCAGACAAAAGAAAACCAGCCAAGAAATCCTACCTGGCTAAAATAACAGCTGTTAAGTTATTCTGTAATAAACTATAAATATTTTAAAGCAAAAGATCTAATTCTAATGTCTGTTGTGAAGCTGCTAAGACAATAAAAAATGACAACACAGCTGAAACATCTGCATTAAATTCATAATGTCACTGATTTAATAAAAGATCAGCCCTAAACATCAAGACCTAAACACATTTTAGTTTTAAAATGTTGCTTTAAAGTTAATGTGACAGGCAAGAGGAAACATGTATACCTTGTGTGTGTGTGTGTGTGTGTGTGTGTGTGTGTGTGTGTGTGTGTGTGTGTGTGTGTGTGTGGTGGAGGTGAACCTTCCTTTTTAATATTCTCAGAAGTAAAACCAGTTCTCCTGTTCCATAAAAGATCTCACTGACAGTTCCGTTGATTCGTTTTACAGATGCTTGTTGATGCAAAAACAAATAAATCTGAACGAGGGCCGATGATTTTGCCTCAGAGGTTCCAGTCAGGTGTGTTTACCGAAGGTTCAAATAACCCACATCATAGGAAAAAGATCTAATAATGCTGACAAAAGAGGCTAAACATAGGAGTTTGCTGATATTTCTATTGGTGAGTAAAGGTTGTTGATGGGATCTTTTTAAAGAAAATACTGATCAAAATAAAGTCTATGGTTATTTAGACATGGTGTCATTGTGCAGTTTGTCCAGGAGAGCAGCTCCAATTTCTGCTATTTGCAATCAGCACTATAAATGTGATAAAATACTACACAGTAATTATATTATGATGTACATACATACAGTATGCTTATTCTACATCACATTACATTTAAACTGAGGTCTTCTGCTCCTTTTCTTTCAGTAATCAAAAGTCTAAAACAAATGCTGAAAAGATCCAGATAGTTGTTGCAAGTTTATATCATCTAAGTCAATATGTCTAACTCAAGGCCCGTGGGCCAAATGTGGCCTTCCACAGCATTTCATGTAACCCACAAAAGCTTCAAATATGTGTTAATGTCTTAAGATATGCTGCTTTAAAGCTAACAACAGCCTATAGCTTGTGCTAAAGTTTAATAAACACATAAATAGAGGCTGCTACAGTCTGTGTTGCTGTCACAGGGGATGGGAGGAGCCAAACAGCTATCTGACGGCTGCCAACTAGCACCCAGAGGCTAAATTAAAACATAAAAATGAACCACTGGCATAAAGCTTACATTGATACAATGCTTTATAGTATTAATTCCACCACTGGGTCAAAAGTAGCTGGCAAAAGGTTGCCGGTAGATAACGTAATTTGGCGTGTACATTTTTGGCAGTTACTTTTGTTGCGGCTCAGTTGTGCTGGAAAGTGGGTAGTTCCCACTTACAAGTCAAAATTTTAAACTGGAACACCCCTTCAGTGGGAATTCTCTTTTAGAAAGTGGGAGAGTTCAGAATTCAAGACAGCAGCTACTCACCACAGCTCAACAGTGAGGAAAACTCTTTTACTTTGATTAGTATTTCTGTATTATTTATTTCACATTTAGTCAGTAGTACACCTAGTGTTTATAAGAGAACATGCAAAGCATTGTTTCTATGCAGGAAATACCAAATAGAGCTCAGTTATTGTTTGTTAGCAGTGCTGAGCTATAGCAACGAGACAAGGAGCATGATGTTTTACCTTCATTCAAAGTATGTTGTTAAAACACTTCAAATCAAGCACTTTAACAAGCACTTGATTTAAATAACATTTTAAAACTCACATAATAAAACAAATCAATTCGTCAGAGATGTTTTTATGGAGCGTAGAAAGATTAATAATTGCTATTAGCAGTCAATCCCAGTAATCTATCATATTGATTCTGTCAAAAGGAAAAAATAAAATAAAATAAAGTGAGCTGAATGATTTTCATCAGTTAGGATAAATAAAAAATAAAACAATCCAAGGTAAAAATTAATTTGTCTTGTTTACAGTTATCATTTAGGTTTGGCTCTGTCACTACGTGATTAACTGCTTCAGATATATTAATTATCCTAAATC
This sequence comes from Anablepsoides rubrolineatus, assembly GCA_031762495.1. Taxonomy (NCBI): domain Eukaryota; kingdom Metazoa; phylum Chordata; class Actinopteri; order Cyprinodontiformes; family Rivulidae; genus Anablepsoides; species Anablepsoides rubrolineatus. The sequence goes on from JARVGW010000322.1 coordinate 12,069,698, forward strand.
CCAAAGGCTGTTTGACTTCTGCAGCTGTTCAATTGGAAAGCTGGACAAAGTGGCTCTTTATGATTTATTACCACAATAACTGACGACACAGCAACTCTGTAAGCAAGGAAACGATTTGAGGCACCGTCTTTCATGACTCAAGTTAATAAGTATCACTGTATAAGTGTCACAGTTAATGAAAGAACAAGTATTTTGGACCTTGTGTCACCAAGCGTCAACAACCCAAAGAACAAAATGTGGGAAACATCAAGAGGATTCACATCAGAGGCAATGTTGTATGTTGAATTTATGTTGTTTTGTTTTAAATGAATAAATGAATTAAAATAAAGAAATCCCTGGTCTTTACCTTGCTGGAGTACGGACCAGGGATGAGCAGTTTGAGCGCTTGTCGTTTCAGCTCAGTCAGTCGAGCGTTGCAGTTCTCACACCAGATCACCCTTTCACTGCCAGGGGAGCTTCCACTGCCCGAGGCAGGCGATCCCGTCCCAAAGCCTGGAGAGCCTCCAAGAGAACCCGGAGACCCTGTGCCGATACACGGAGAGGTGGTACCAGGAGATCCAGAGAGGGACCCCGGGGATGAGATCCCAGAGCCTGGGGACGGAGTGCCGGTGGAGCTGGGCATGGAGCCAGCACCCTCTGGGGCTGGGCGTATGCCAGAGCGGGTGGTTTCCTCGTAGGCCTTTCGGTACCACGTTTCCGGGAAAAAGGAGGCAGCTTTCGTTGGTGAAGTGTCAGGCATCTATGAAAACACAGACAGACTTATCTTTACAGAATGCCTCTTCACTGCTGGGGAAAGAATGTTATTAAGAAAAGGTGTAAAAATATGTGCATTATGAGCATGCCCACACAACAGGTTGCACTATTATGTGAAAAAATGTAAGAACGGGAGGTGAGAGAATTGGTATCGAGCTATTAGCATTTTGCTTGGAAAGCAAAACGAGGTTGCTCAGAAAATCCACTCAGTTCATCTTTTATTTTTTGTTGACTTCAACAAATGATGCAAAATGTCTGAAACTCATGAGCTGTAAACAGAATCTATTTCCTCCACATGAAAATTTCTCTGTTTAAAAGTTATTTTCCTGTCAGCAAACAGTTTTATTTGCTTTTATATCTTATTCTCTGTTTGTTTAATAAGACTTGTATGTTACTGTTAAACTGCTACTGAATTATTGCATTTCCCCCCGTGGTACCAATCATTCATGAGAAACAGGTTAAAAATAGTCATTAGATCAGTGTTTCCCCAACTCTGGTCCTCAAGGCACACTGCCCTGCATGTTTTAGAAGTTTCCCTGCTTTAACACACCTGATTCAGATGACTGCAGTTCAACAAAAGCCTGTTAATCAGTTATCAATTGAAATCAGCTGTGATGAAGCAGGGAAACCCAGGGAAACACATAAAACATGCAGGACAGTGTGCTTTGAGGAATTGTGCCAATTAACCCACGTCAGAAAAGGAGAATTAATAAAAGAAAGTCAAAGCTTTGGAATAAAAATAACAAATAAATTATAAAAAGTGTATACAATTTAGAGTTATATCACGTGTCCAACTTGAAAATGTGACCCGCCACAGCATTTTATGTGGTCTACAAGAGCTTCAAGGATGTTTTGATGTCTTAAAAGAAGCGTATACTGCTTTAAATCCAGCATTGACCATAGCCACATCTCCCATTCCACAAAATGTCGGCATCCCACCACTAGGTGGAAGTGCACAGGGTTCAAAAGTAGCCAGCGAATTTTGCTGTGTAAAATTTTGCTGTGTAAAATCTCTCTTTTGCTGCTTTTCCTTCGGCTACTTTTGCTGCGGCACATTCAGAAAAGAGTGAATTTCCCACTTACAAGTTGTAAATTTTAACTGAATCATTCCCTCTAGTGCACATGTGTCAAACTCAAGGGGTGACTCGTGGCCCACCGGGGGGGGGTACCCCACCCCCAAACTTCTTCTTTTTTTTTTACTTAACATGAAGATTGTTTCTTATATCAATGGTAAACTTTAAATTTATGATTAAATGTAACAAAATAAATTTAAAAGGTGAAAGATAATAAGTGTCCTGCCCCGTAACTGAGCGATTTAGTTGGATAACAGTATTAATATCGGAACATAAGCTGCTTTAAAGTCAGCATCAACCATAAACTAAATCTGCCATAATGCATACTCACTAGAACCTCATCAGTGAGTAAAATTTTATTAGTTTTACTTTTAATATTTCTGTGTTTATTTCAGATTTAGTCAGTCATACACTTAGTTCTTATCAGTGTTAAAAACAGGACTTGTTAAAACACTGTTTAGTCAAAGTTAAACATGAAACGTCAAAGTTCATTACAACTGGCCCTTCGAGGGCCACCAAAACACTCATGTGGCCCTTGGTGAAAATGAGTTAGACACCTCTGCTCTACTGGAGGTTTCTGTCAACGTGAGAGCAACAACCACCTCAGTTCAGAATTTAAGACAGCTACTCACCACAACTTAGCAGTGAATAAGACTCTTCCTTTTACTTTTAATTGTATATCCGTATATTTATTTCATGTTTAGTCAGTCGTATAAATAATACTTTTCAGTGTTTATAAGATGTGTTGAAACGATGTTTCTATGCAGGAAATACAACATAGAGCTTAGGTGTTGTTTGTTAGAGGTGCTCAACCGTATGAGACAAGGGAGGTTTAGTGTTTAGTTGAAGTTAAACACTAAACGCCCTTTGAGGGCCACCATAATGCCCATGTGACCCTGGGTGCAAATGAGTTTGACACCCCTGCCTTATAGAAGAATCACCACATTGTTCTACATCAAAAGGACCACAAAGAGTTGAGAACTTGATCTTTTGTGGTCAGGTGAATCTTTTCAGAGTGCAGAGCCACTGATGTGGTGAAGAGGCCGGGCTCCACTCTGATCTGAGGAGCCACAATAAAGCAGCAGCGTGCAGGTTGATGGGCGGCCGTGCTCAATCATCCCCAACTGAAGAGGTGGAGATAATGTGACCAAACAGAGCGTCATAAATTAAGGCTAATTAGGCCGCATATAAGTGGCAGACAGGTGTGTGAGCAGAACACCTAACTGGGGTGATAAAGAGATGCAGCAGCAAATCCATCAGTATGAAATTAAAACTCATTGTTTTGACACCATGAGGGGACGTGGAGCTGTCATCACTTTCATATTCGGGGACGTTCTGGAAAATGGGAGCAAACTTGTAAATAAAACGTGTTTGGTGCAGAATGGATAGGTTTATTTTTTCATATTGTTCACAATGCAAGGAGCATAAACTCCTTCGCTGCAGTAATAAAATATTAATAAAAGAGAAAACCTACCCCATATTTTCTGCTCCGGCTGCCCCTCTCCTTAGTCCCTGACAGTGAAGTCATGTTGGAAGAAGGAGGAGGAGAGGAAGAACCTCTGCTACTGCTTTACATGCAAAAAGAAAAAAACACTGGATCGATTTAGATTTACTCCACGTCCCAACAATTGGCTCCACGCGGGCTGTAGGCTCACTTCAAACAGGTTACATCCCCTCTCCGCCGCCAGGACAGAAAATATCCGCTGTTTTCTTTTCCTGCTGCTTGTTGCGTTAAATTAGGAAAATAAATAAAAAATAAATACATCTGCAGCACTTCTAAAAAAAAAAAAAAAAAACAGTCCGGTGGCGCAGACCGCTCCCTGTCTGCAGAGAGGCTCCGCGCGCTCTCATTAGCTGTGCGCAGGTAAAACCTGTCTGCTCGAGGCGCGAGCTCCTCCACCTATCAGAGCACCGCGGCGACACGAGGCTCTCTGCGTCCTGCTTCAAATGGCCCCACGCGCTACCTCCTCCTGTTGACTTCCCAGCGCTCCGCGTGCTGCCTGCTGATCCAGCGGTGGACTGAAAGACGCACATCTGGGTGGGGGGCGGAGCCGCCACCCCCTCCAGTAAGTGGCAGGTGGAGTGGCGCGTGCTACAGCCAGGTTTCTTAAAAGAATTGTGTTGTTGGAGCATAAAATGTTATATCTATCTGCTCATGGGGCTATTTAAAACTAACTTTAACTAATTACATGTTTTTTCCTAATAGAGTTCCTAAAAACAAATAAACAAACAAACAAAAATAGTCAAATAGTTTTTAAATTAGAAACAAGTTAAATGCACAGAAAGGTTAAACGCATAATCTATTTATTTTCTGATTTCCAAGCCTCTTTGGCTTTTTAATTACGTATTCTAATGAATTAAAAAAGGAAATAGGCTGAAAACAAATAAAAAACAGTGAGTTTAGCAGCTAACACAGTTTAAATATTTACACCTCTAACAGTTTCTATTGTTTGACCTTTTTAATGAAGATTTGTGCCAAGAAAGGGTCTGCGGTAAAATGCAACTGTGCTGATTATAATCCCACTATGGGAGAACATAAAAATAATATTAATGAAAATCCTCCTGCGTCAAACACTTAGCATGAGCAGGTACACAGCGCCCCCTGATGGCTCAAATACGTTACTGGGGAACAGGGGTGTCAAGCTCACTCACACAGGGGTAAAATCCAAAACTTCAAGTCAAGGGCCCATTTCTCTCAATATTTATTGAAGAAAAGTTATATTAGAAATTATTCCTTTAGAACTAAAATAAAAAAAAAAAAGCTTAACTCAATATTTAGTACATGTTTCTTTGGCAGAAATTACAGCCTCTAAACGCTTCTTCTTCTAATGAGAGTCTGGATTGTGGCTGAATGTATTTTAGACCATTCTAATTTTTTATTGCACACTTTCTGTAAATCATTTAAACTTCATTTCACTTCTCAAAAATCACCGTGTTTGTCCCCTATATGATATATTTAACAGATATTTTTTTATCCAAACAATCAATGTTTTATAAAGGTAAATCAGAAAAATTAAGACGGGTGCCCAAACTTTCGCATACCACCGTATCATTTAATGATATCTGATGGGATCTTTGCGTCATACTGTTTTTAGCTTCAGAGTATATCGCTGTTGTTATTTCCATCTACACTGTTATTTCTATTTACACTGTTGTTATTTCTATTTATACTGTTATTTCTATTTACACTGTTATTATTTCTTTTTAATTGTATAAACGCTAAAGAATGCTCATTGTTCTCTGTGTTCATCTGGTTCTCCAGAGTTTTTATACTTATTTCTTCCTTGTGTGCTATATTTCTTCTTTTATATTTCAACTTTAATGCTTACTTGAACGGCTGCAGCTGTATTATCATTAAAGTATTCTGATTTTGATTCTGATAATAGTTTAAATGTCAATGAGCTTCACAATCATTAGAAAATACGCTTTAATTATTGTTTAATGATTAAACTGAACACTGAAATAAGCTTTTTTTCAAATGGTTACACGAAGTTAATTATTATACAAGTGAAAACGTTTTTTCTGTATTTTCAACATTTTTGTTTTGGTTTGTTTTGGTTGTTTTTACAGCAATGCAACTCCAGGCCGCTAGGGGGCGTCTGCCTTCTTCCTTAAAAGCACTTCAGGGCCTGAAAACAAATGTTGTACATATGTGTGTGCGACCAGTTGCTTTCGCTATCTGTGTTTAATAATTTGCTGAAATCGAAGGTGTGGATCAACACTCAGCAGCGTTTTTCCCATTAAATTTGTTCGGGCGATACGAGAGTTGATGTTTGATTGAAAGCGTAAATAACCAAGAACTTCAAACTCCTGAAAGAAAAGGTGAGTGCTGGGCGTGTTTACGGTGCTGCAGCTAAGTTAGTCATATATATTTTAGCAAAGCTTTTAGTTTTGTAGTTGTAGCAGCATTGTCTGGTTATTTTGTTCTGTTACTTGTAATAAAAATGCTTTTAATGCGTTGAGTTTCGAAATGGTCTCAAGCTAAAACATTCACAAACGCTGCTTCCTTAAAAAACAACGAGGGCTGATTTTGCGCACGTCACATTTATCAGGACTTGTTTGTTTACTTTTAAAATATCAGTAAAAGAGAGACATGTTTAATTTCTTCTCGCGGTTGCACCTGTCAGTCCAAACTCTGGAAATTCAAACTACCCAGGAAGTCTGATAAAATGTCCCAACTTTGCACAGGTGTATCTGAACCGTGTGGAGAGCCAATGGTTTTTTCTCCTATGGAAAGACTACACCAGGCAACAAAACAATGAAAGGTGACAAGTCACATGTTGGAGAGTGTTCTGTCCTAAAAGCTTTTAAAACTTGTCTCATTCTTGATTGTTCTGACCGTGGTTTAAGGTGGACGTCGTAAATCAAGGAAAGGAGTACCTAAAAAGACATCTAAAGAAGATGTTACTACAAATAATACCTCACCTCCATCTGCAGAGGAATCAGTTGTTGGGCCAAGCAACAATCTGTTTTCTTCCTTACAATATACACCAAGAAGAGGTAAGAGAAAAAGAGGACTGGTCCAAACCATCGGCCTGACTTCCACACCAGTCCACAGCCCCAGCACTGACGACCGCTCCAACATTTCTCACTCCACTCCCCGAATAAATGTCACGCAGCAGCAGGACACTGAAGTGACCACTAATCCAAAGGTGTGACGAAAGGTTCAAGTAGTTTTTATGGTGGAATTTCCTAACATTTACTTTGTGTAATTTTTCGGTTTTTGTCGCTTATAGATGTCAGAGGGAAGTTCACCGTGCTCCAACTCAACGTCTCGAATCAGAAAAACGAGGAGATGTTCTTCTAAGCCGAGAGGAGTTACACGAAAGGGAGCAAAACCGCAAGCTGTGGTCAATGGTTCTACAGCCAAGCGAGGTCGTGGGAGGCCTCGGAAGGCTGAAACTGGAAATTCTAAAAGGGAAATAGTTCAGCCTATCGAACGCTCAAGACCAAGATTTGAACTTCAGAAGCCTGATTCCTCAGAGCAAGGTGTAGTCTATGTATTTGCACTTTTATTATCTGGGAACTAACGGAACTTTACAGAGTCTTTCTTGCACCACAGTGTTTTTGTTTTTAAGAACAGATTTTAGGATGTGTAGCACAGCTGAAATGTTCAGACAAATTGAGTAAACAAAGTCTAACTCTGTTATGTTATTTCTTTTTTCGACCCCATCTTCTAAGAAGACAATTCCTTGCTGTCTTCAGATCTGTCGATAGAGCTGAGTCAGTATGAAGAGCAGCTGCCACGTTTGTCCTTTCAGGAAGATGAGAAGAGCGATGAGGAGGAGGAAGAGCTTCCAAGTTTCTTAGTACAGAACGATAAAAGTGAGAAACTAGAAAGGCGTCATACTTAATGTATTTGTACTTCCTCTGTACTTACGTTGTTTTAATGACTGTGCGTTTTCTTGTTCAGAGCCTACATCTGTCACAGAGGGAGCGTTTGTGTGGTGCAAATTTAGACATTATCCACACTGGCCTGCATGGGTGAGTGGCAAACAATTTAAAGTTTAACAAATGTTTCGCAGTTTAGTTTAATCAAATGCATCATGGAGTCAAAATAATTTAGAGCATGTGTGTTGATTTCTGTGCAGGTGAAAAGTGTGAACCGGAAACACAAGAAAGCGAGCATCATTTTTGTTGATCAGGCCTTCATAAGCGCTCAGAGAAACAAAGGGTACGAACTAAAATACAGTCGCACTTGCAGCTTTTGAGTTGTCGTTTTTTATTTATTTGTTTTTATTGTATGATCTGATCCGACTGAGTTTGACTTTGTTGCTGTTTTTGTTCTTGCAGATTTGCTTTGGGGTTGAAATCCATGAAACCTTTTGATTGTGAAGAAGCAGATGAGCTGATGGTAGGAACTACTCGAACCGACACAATTTTAATCCAGTCTGTTGTTTTTGAGACGACTCATATTTTTCTCACAGTGTAAAGCCAAAGAATCATATGATGCTGCTGTTACATGGTCCTTGGAACTTATAGAGGACTACAGAATCCGGATTGGTTAGTCTTCTTCATTCAGTACTTGAATAAACAAACAAAGACGAGCACTGATTGTCACATACAATTTTAATCAAAGCAAAATGTGTTCGTTTTTTATTAGTGTTAGTAATTGTGGTGGGTTTTTGTTTTTTGTTTTAAGCATGTGGCTCATTCTCTGGCTCCTTCATCGAGTATTTCAATCATGACATGAGTAAGTATCATTACACTAGTGAAGATTCTCAGCCATCATGATCAATCCAAAACCAGTTTAAAAAACAAAGACAACTGGACTTCTATTCTGAGGCTGAAGACGCTTCGCTTTCTCAATTGTAGATGAAAGACTTCACTATTATAGTTCATACTTTGATTTCAGGTTACACTCTTCCTTCAAGGAGACATTTTACAAAGCTCATGGAGAGAAAATATGAAGAGACTTTCAAGGATATAGCACACATTTGTGTATATTTTTGTGTACATTGATTTGTTTACTGAAGCAATTTAAAAAATATTCATGCATTACAATTTAATATTTTAGTAACAGAGTTCTAAAACAGCAAACAGTTTTTTTTTTTTTGTGCGATGTCAGTCCAAATGTTCTATTTTGGAATAAGGAGGTCGAAATTAAAAATGTTTCCTTGTTTTTTTTGTTTTCTGATTCATTGATTAATCAAAAAATATGATTGAATTATTGATAATTCTAATCATTAGTTGCAGCCCTACAGCTTCACACTACTCCAGACATTTTGATTTGAGAAAGCTGCCTGAATAGGAAGTGTAACATCTTTAGCCACAGAATAGAAGTCTGGTTGTTGTTTTTTTTCTTTACATCAAGTATCTTTTAGTACCATGTATCACAAAATATGAGACTGTCACATAAATAACTCATTGTGCACTTGACAATAATGCTGCTACTCTTTAACCGCTCTAGGCTATCCAGTTCGGAGGAAGTGTCCGCAGGCAGAATCGGAGAGACTAACCATAGCCAGTGATAGCATAGTGATTGATTTAAGTGAAGAGCACGACGAGTATCGCATTGAGAAGGAGGAAGATGTTTGCACAAGTACAAAGAGGCTGCTGCCTGACCGGACCCATGCAGCCCATAACCGTGCAAATGAGAAGCTAGTGCATTTCATTGTCAAGCAGCGCATGGTGGAACCCCACCTTCTGGTAAGGATTCATTCTGATCACTGTAAATAAATTAAATTAAATTAAATAAATAAATAATAAAAATGTATAAAAGTAATAAAATAAATGTAGGATTAGCAATATCTTTGTCCATGGAAAGGGTTAATGTCTTCAGGGATGATTGGACCGTTATACTTGGATTAATGACTTTTATTGCTCAGTGTGCTCCAGTGACAGTTTTCTTGTTTATATTGGTGTATTATGCATACCTGCCAACATTTGTTGATGGCAACGAGGGACACTTGCATGTATAGGCATGCACCTGCAGTGTACAGCAATTCTAGGAGGGGCCAGAGGCATATTTATCTAGAAATTATTAAAAGAAAATACTCAATACTGTGCATTTTCCAGCCATTTGAATATATTTTTCTAAATACTTAGGATTAATTAAAACATAAAATTGTGCTACTATATATTTATTGAAAGATAGAACAAGGACATAACTAGTCACTGAGGTGAACTTCATCTGAGGTCATACATTTTACTACCTTTTTTTTTTTTTTTTTTTACTCCCTAAACATCATGAGTTTGTAACAAAACAGGCTCTGAAAAACTACATACAAGTTGCCCTACACAGCTTGATCTATTCTTTATAGTATTTACATAATCTTCAGGTTGACTCTCCATCATGAGCTGTGAAACATCTGTTTGTGGGGTGAAAACAAAAGAAAAGTCAGTTGAAATTTTGTTTTCAAAATGATTAGTAAATCCCACTTTTAGCCCTTCTCTCACACACACAGTTTTCTGATAGCCTCAGCAACTAAAGATAAGTTCATTAAATTTCCTGAAATATTTACACACATAAACAACACCCACAAACACACACTGCAACTCCTACACTCACACACACCCACACAGATAAAGTTACACCCTTGATATATTACTGATTGGACATCACGCTGTTGTGTACTTCCACGTAAAGAGCGCCATCATTATTATGTGTTGACTGTAGACGTAAGAACGCTGTGCTAATACTGTAGATTACACATTCACATGATATTGAAAAAAGTGCTATAATGGGTTGTAAAACACAAAATGATAGAGCAAAGCTGTAATGTTTAGTTACACACAATAGTAATATTTAATTGTCTTCTACTGTAAAAATGTATCTCTTTTTTTATCGCCACTCAATTTTTGTGGTGGAATGTTAGTTTTTATTGGCCAGCACTAATTAAAATATACCTATTCTGGGGTTGGCCTGGCCCGTATATATTTTTTTATATTTCATATTTTGTGCATTGATTGTGACACACTTACTTCCAGTTAGTCTGGTATGTTGTCACCCTAATCTAAATCATTTATTAGGTATATTTTACACATAGATGATTTTTTGGTGGGGAAATGGATATAAAAATTTAAAAGCAATTATTTTTAGATGTCTGGTTAAAAAAAAGTTAATACCAGTGACAATAAACATATTTCAGAAATGTATATGGGTATATATGTGTACAGCTGGATTGGACTCGTTTATTAATTATTAATTCCAGACTGAATAATTTTGTTTTCTATGAGACTAAACACTCATTATATGTTCTTTTTTTTTTTTTTTTTTTTTTTTTTTTACACCAAACACCATTTTCCCACCATTAGAGTCCAGAAGGTCCCTCATATTTACCAAGTCTAGAACACATGTATTTGTCTGCAGAATAACCAAACTATTTATCACATTTTCAGTGTTCATCCTCCACCAACATTCACATTCTTCTGTACACAAAGATTTTCAGTTCTAATAAATGAATAAACTTACCCGAACTTAAAAAACACGAATCATTTTTATGAGTCTGATGCAGATAATTCCTGTTTTATAGGCTCCCGCTTTGTTTTACTTTAACTCTGTAACAGTTTGTGCCATCAGAAAATAGTCTGATGGTTTTTAAAAGCTGAGAAGTTTCACTTACAGCCAACATAGCGTTCTTATTAGGAAGCCCGGGAAGAGACTCCTCCGTCTCCCTCCTCCCACACAGACACAGCTTGAACGTGTACAAACACATAAGCAAAGTCAGCGCTTCTCAAATGTGGGACAATTGGATGCCCCGCCCACCCTTGTGTAGGACGTGGGGTGTGTGTGGTGGGGGTGGGACAGTTGGCAGTTATAATAATGTCTTCCTTAACCCCAACTAAACCATGGTAATAATTAGAAATAAGTGAACTCTGATTTGATTTACGTTTTGGACGGTTTTACTAGTTTTTGTATACTGTTAAAGCTAACGTTTCCAAACACTGCTTCACCTATGCAGCTTAATATATGAGTGTTGTGTTCAGAACTTTAGGGTAATAATTTCAGCTCAGCTAACAGATTTACGTATCTTAAGCTAAGTGTCTCATTTTAGCCCTGCTGCTGCTACATGACGCCTATATTTTCAGCACGTTGTCTGTTTTTCACACATAAAACGAGCAGAGGAAGTAGTTCACATCAAAATAGAATATGACTGATAGGAACAGCATCATTATTCTTTTAAAAAATATAAGCATTTCACCATAGTCACAGTTTGTGGAAAATGTCTAATTACTGCATATCAACAACCTCAACAATTACACCACTCATATCAAGTTACCAGTGTGGAGTAGGTAAGAATGTAGAGTATCTGCTCATCAACACTTCATTCAGAGTAAAGACTTGAAGTCCTGTGACACAGATCAGCTCTGATTCACAGTAGGTAGTTACAGTCAGTCAGTGGAAAATGCTTAACTAATTGATTGACAAACTTCTGATGGGCTTAATGATTTTAATGTAAATTCAGGTAAGTAATCAGCTGAGCGTATCGTCACTGAGTCTTAGTGATCATAAAAAAACACTAAACATTTGTTTGCAGTAGTGTTTGGTTGGTTTTTACATGTTTAGCATAGGGTCTGCTAATTTATTTTTTTTAAACATGTTTAGTGGTTTTTAGTGTTAGTCTTGTTTAGTGAAGCAAACTCTTTGGTTAGCTGTACCCACCTCCGCTTGTTTGTATTAAATCTTAAATAATAGTTTTTGGTAAGGACTTATGGCGGTCTAGGTGGATACTTAAACTAACGTACGGCACTGGAAAAAACCTGTGCATGAGAGCCATCAGTGTATGAGCACATCCCAATGAATCCCTCTGCTTTGCAGGCTGTGATCAGTGGGCAGCAGCAGTCCAGATGGCTGCACTCTTTTCTCAAAGCCAAGCGGAGACGGGTGGTGAACACATACCTGGAAGATGACCAGCAGCTGGACCAGGTCTACTGGTACCTAAGCAAGCTCTACGCAACCACTAAGTCCCCTTGCCAAGCTGAGGTGAAACAAATCGAGCACGTCCCTTTTGTTCTGGATGTCCTTCTGCCTGAGGTGAGCAGGAAATAATTTGTTTTTCCACATGTAGCTTAAACTTTGTTTTTGACCCCCTTTTTTATATTGTTTGTTTTTTGCTGCAGGCTATCATCTATGCTATTGCTGGGGTGGACAACATTTCAGTGAAAAAGGCTGAAGAAAAGTACCTTAAAGGACGATGTATCAGTAACAGGTAAGAATTTAACGAGTTAAGCCTTTTGAATTGAGTGATATTTGTGTGTAAATGGGTGGAGGGGTGCAAAGTGATGAATAAAATTTGTATTTTTTATTTTTTTTTACCAGAGAAAGACAAGAGTTTGATTTGATGATTGAACGACAAATGAGGAGGAAACGATGTCAGAACACACTTGAATTGTACTCCGATCCAGTCAGTTAATCTTTGTGTGTGTGTGTGTGTGTGTGTGTGTGTGTTTGTGTGTATATAAATATATATATTGTTTTATTAATAATGTCTCAACACCTGTGTGCTTTTCTAAAAAACATATCGTATTACTTTTTTTTTATTTGTGTTCTCAATCTTCCTTGTAATCAGTTTTGAGTTAAAAAACTGGGAAATCCCATTTAAGCTTTTAAATTGTTTTGTATTGTATTCTAAGTACCAAATTACCTAGTTCTGATAGTGATCTGACAGTATGTTTGATGCCAAATAAACAAAAGAGGAAACGCGCAAAGCAGCTGCAGCCTCTTAAGTTTAACCTTTCATATATCCATTCTTCATGTTTGCACCCAGGTTTATGAAATTCAGCCTGATGGTCTGTTGTGTTCTGCATTTTTACATGCATAATTATTGTTGGGAACTCTTGCCATACAATGGAGACCCGTTCAATCTGTAAAGATGTTTAAAAATTATCTTTTTTTTTTTTTTACTGCAGGGCTAAAATGTGTACTCAAGTAAATAAAACTTACATAAAGTGTAACAAGGAATCTTGTGTGCCTGTGAATTTTTTTATTATTGTAAAAATGGAAGAGTGGGCATAAATGAACTCTTAAACAGACTGAAAATGTTTGCAAGTCTTTGGAAAAAATACATAGAATTTCTGCATGAAGGACAAAGCAGTAAAAGTAAACCACACAAAATGCTCAGTTGTAAAAAGTACATAAAAAAACAACAACATTGAAACGAGAAAATCAAATGCATTTGTATTATTTTTGGCTTACATGATTTTAACAACTTTTATCCAGAGAAAGTGAATTTTAAATGTGTATTTAAAAAACTTAATTTATTAATGAGCTTTTATTTTCTCATTAATTTATTTCCCTACATTTTCAATGTCTTAATATTTAGACTGTGGAATTGTTTCCTTCACAAAAGCCAACAAATCCAGAAACCACCTTTAAGACATCTGAATTGACCCAATCGAGTGCCTTTGCATTGATAACTGCTTAATAAATTATTGGGAGTCATGGTGGAAACAGAATGCAGAAATCTCCCATACCTCCTCCTCCTCAGACATATTTTCCAGCTTGTTTGGGTCTAAAACCATCCTTGATTTACAATCTGGGAATACAACATAATTTCTGAAACGAGCCCTTGGAAAGACATCAAGGATATCTTTAGTCATCTTCCAGCAAGAGAATCAGACACTCAATTTCTGCCAGTATGCACATGGCGCTCGCTGCGCTGTGAAACAGGAGGAGAAAAGCAGAGCGGAAAAACTTAAAAACTTATTTCTAGCAGCAGAACAGGTTGGAAGATGGCTATTTGATGTTATTTATTGCTTTTTAAAT
>JARVGW010000322.1:12092081-12105345 GCA_031762495.1 Anablepsoides rubrolineatus
GTATTGTTCAGGGGGCCGGGCCAAATTTGGAGGCGGGCCGGACCCGGCCCGCGGGCCGTAGTTTGGGGACCCCTGCTGTAAACTTTAAACCCACGCTAGGCTGACTTGGGTAGGGCTGAGTCAAGACTCAAGGCATTGTGTAAGGGTTATTTGTTGTAACGGTGGAAAGAATTTGAGGTGTGAAATCAACAGAGGTGCAGACAAACACATGGTGAATAAAAACATAAAGTTGCAAATAATCAACTATTGGCTGAATATCAAATTGCACGTTAAAATAATTTGATCAAACAGTACTTGATAAAGTTTTTGTTCGATTATTTTTAGGTACTACTCACAGTTAGAGGGCGGCAGAGTGCCTACGCATTCCTTCACCTTCCAGGAGCCAGAGAACGACCCCAGGAACTGCTGCTATCTCTGGGCTGTCCAGTCTTCTCAGGACCTGTAAGTCTTACCTGTAACTTTTCAGGTTTCTACTTTTAAGCATGTTTAGAAAAACAAATTTCACTTTGACCATATTTTAACCCTTTTTTGCTTCCTCACAGTGAGGGTGATACAGTCAGCCTTCACCTGCTTCAGTTGGCCTTTAGTGAAAGGAAATGTCTAACCTCTGGAAAAATCCTCTATGAGGTCTGTTTTATAACAATTTATTTATTCTGGTAATATAGTTTATTTACTCATTATGTGTATATTTTTGTCTTTGTTCTGCTTTTACAAAGGGTCTAGAGTACTGTGAGGAGCGTTACAGCCAGGATTTAAGTTGCACAACGTTCCCTCTCAGAGCCCAGACCATCAACACTCGCCTGCTAAGCTGCCAGACGGTCGAGAAATTCAAACCCCATCCTGACAGGGATGACAGTATGAATGAAGGTTAGACACCCTCTGATGTGTTTAGTTTTAATAAGCTTTTGTTTTTATAACCAGTTCCACCATCACTCACTTTTCTTTTCTTTTTTTTAATCTTACTATCTTTCCAGTTGCATCCCCAGACACCAGTTTATCCATCTTCAGCTGGCAAGTCAGGGCTTACGGTCAGGGCGCTCCTTCTACTTACATTGGCGTTTTCGACATCAATCGTTGGTACCATGCACAGATGCCAGATTCTTTAAGGTACAGTGATTTTTAATTTTACATGGGTCTTCCTGTTTATCCTGCTTATTTTGCTTTATGGTGCCAAAAATATCAAACATACTTGTTTGTAAAGCTGTTTTGTTGTTTCCAACATTTATGTTTTAAGAAAATAATGTGCCCTTCTCTTGTACTTTAAAATAACCTTTATTTTGACATCATATATTTACTTGTTTTTATTGCTTGTTTATTTGTCAGAACTGGAGAGTCTCTTCAGAATTGTCCCTACTTGGCTGTTTGGTCTCTGGATCCAGTGGTGCAGATGGTTTCTCCCCACACCCTCCTGGACGTGGTTGTACACGAGCGCAGTCTGAGCAGAGGCCTGCCCTTCACCTGCCCCCCACCAGAGCAGTACTTTAATCCGACCACATATAACTTTGGTAGGTTCACACAGTGTAGAACTCAAGAGTTTTGTTTTTGAAGTAGCGATAATAATAAAATAAAATGAACTGAGTTGTCTTTGGGGTCCATGGTTTTTGATGCCTGTTTTTATTGTATAATAAAATTTTCAAACTACTAATAAGGTTAAATGTCTTTTATGATTCAGATGCTACCTGCTTGCTCAACTCTGGAGTTGTGCATTTAACCTGCTCTGGGCATCAAAAAGAAGTGAGTATAAACAATTGAATTTCCTTGTAATTCATTAATAATGCCTGTAATGTCAGACAGTACGTTATTTTACTTGTATTTTTGCTGATTTTTGACTTGTTAAAAGCCTCAGGCCACATCTTGTGTGTTCTTGTTTTTTAATATGTGTCTACTGAGAGGATGGTTACTATTAACTCTGTCTTGCTAGTCAGACTGGATCTTGGTGCAATTTAAATGTTTTTTTAATGTTTTTTTATGATTTTGTTAAAACCAGACCTTAAGTTTTTTGAAGAAAGCTGCTCCATGTTCCAGTGACATCATCTCCACTAGCTACTCTCACTGCCTTATGTCTGGCCTCCTCTCCTCTCGCCTGAATGACACTCAGGCGTCCAGCCTCTCTCAGGTATCTGCACACATCAACTTCACTTTTTTACAGACTTGGGTATATCACAACAAATTATCTCAAATGTTTTGTTTTAGCAGCTACTGTAGAGAGTCCAGCTTCTGTATTCTCTAATGATGTTTTAAATAAGTTAGAAAATGCCACTTTACTCCTAAAAGTTTATACATAAGGTGAAAAAAAGTGAATTTAATTTTATATTCTTGGACTTCAGGAGGAGCAGCTTGATGCCATCTTATCAGCAGCCATCGAGACCAGTTCTTTGGGTTTGATCACTGGTTGTATCAAACAGTGGACGGCAGAAGGTAAATTTCTAATTTAAAACGTGTAATTCTGAATGTAATATTTGTGCAGAAATCTCTAAATCTGTAGCTTTTCTACTTTCATTCCAAAATCCCATTGTTTTCAACTCCTTTGTTTTTTCTTCAACAGAACAGCCAGGTTCTGCTTTGAACCTGCGCTACATCCTGGACTGGGCTTGGAACAAAGTAGTCCAGACCAAGGAGGAGCTGGATGGCATCTGTATGGGTTTTTTATATTTAGTTAATAAGTTTCATTGACTATACTCATTTTTCTTTGTTGACAAAGTGTTTTTAAAATCATCTTTTATTTTTATCTCTAAATTAGAATTTATATTGTCATTTAGAAAAACTATTCTGTAACTGAACATCTGTTTAAACCTCTTGTGATTTAAAACTTGTAAGCTCTGTCAGGATCTTGGTAATTTTAATGAGATCTGATCTGTGCGTGTTTATGTTTAGCACATGTTTCTCTGTGTGCGTGTTGATCTCCAGGTGCTCCGCTGTTTGACAGCTCCTCAAACTTCACAGACCCTCAGACGCTGCAGCTGCTGCAGCACAGTCAGAGACTCCTCAGTAACCTTAGCGCCATCTTCCACTGTCTGCTCAGTGAAGCTCAGGAGCTCACACAAAAAGGTAGCACGTCCATACACATGCAGAAGTAGTCTCCTTTTCATGTTTGTAAAATAATGTTGACTTTCTTACAACTATATGAATAAACTTAGTGATTAAATTTTGTCTTAATTATTTTGTCACATAAGATAAAATAAGGCCTTTATTGTCCTTGTACAGAGCTCAATGAAATTACATTTTAGAACACCCATTCAGAAGAAAGCTGAACATAACAAACATAGAATAGGTGCCATGGGTCATGCAGCCACTGATCCCTGTTCAGAACAAAAATCATCTTCATGAAGACATCATGAAGAGGCGCTACCCTTAAAAGAAAAATTAAAGAAACACACAAGGGAAGATGAGAGAAAAAAAAAATCATTATGTCAGCAAAAGTGACACACGATGGTGTTTAGAAAAAAACCTCTGCACATTTACTAGCCAGGAGGAGTAAGTGAGTTTAGGGGGGGGCGTGTATCTGAAACCATTCGTGTTGTATGAACTTGTGTGAATATCTGAAAAGTAAGCCTGAAGAATCAAGAACCCAAAACCCGCGCAGCCATTGTCCAGAATATTGATGTGTTAGAAGTTTTTAGGTATAATTGATCAGTTTTTGATGCTTTTTTTTTCATGTGTTTTGTAGGTCTTGCAGGTCTGATGAATAAGAACATGGTGTCCAGTCTCATTTCAAAGTACGCCCAGGTGGTTCTTTGGTTCTGCCGTACAGGCTTACTCCCAGAGGGCTCAGGTAAAGTAGAGCTTACTCAGACTCTCTGAGAGAAAAATGATTTGAATTCTTTCGTAAAATATTATTAATTTCTTACATTTGTAAAAAAAAATAATAATAATTTAAAGGAAACTGATTTTCTATTAGCCACCTAAATTAAAAAAAATTACAGACAGCATTATAAACAAGATATTGTTTATTTAATCAGTTTCAGAGCATAGATCACTTTCATGGTGGTAAATTGTTTCATCATCCCAGAACTCTCTTTTCCTCTCTGCCCCCATCACCAGATGAAGACGCTCTCCAGATTTCCAGGCCTTTCTACACTCACTCAGTCATCAGCAACTATTACACCATACGCAGAGAAGAGTTGACCAGGTTGGCCAAGTAAGTGAATAATTTATTCACAAATAAAATGAGTTACATGTTGGGCTGTGTTTATATTTGCAAAATGTTAAAATTAAAAGCGCATCTTTAGTTTTGCCTGTGGAAGTTTTATCTAAGTTCTCATGCTGATTTTCTGTCATCTCCTCAGAAACAAGTGGTGTTCAGACTGCCTTTTGATTGACGGCTTGGTTGTTCATTGTGGTGAACGCCTGACCAACCTTTGGAAAAGAGACGATGTTGGGACAGGGCAGTACCCACCACCTACACTGCATGTAAGAATGCAACATTTATGTTTTTGAAACAATCTCCTCTGTGCTGTTTTAGTGAAGGGTTTAAATAATACATCTGTAACCCACAGGCTTTGCTTGACATCTATCTGCTGGACAACATCGATGAAGCTGCCAAACATGCAATCGTATCCTTTGACTTATTCTGCTTGTTTACTGAATCCATCAGCCTCAGTAGGATTTTGATTTCCCATCCATTATCTTCCGCTTATTTCGAGTCGGATCACAGGGGCAACAGCTTGAGCAGGGAGGCCCAGACATTTTTTTTCTCTCAGCCACCTCTTTCAGCTCTTCTGTGAGGACTCCAAGACATTCTCATGCCACTCGAGAAACGTCCAGGTGACATCCTTACCAGAAAACTGAACCACATCAACTGGCTCCTCTCAATGTGGAGGATCAGCAGCTCTACTCTGAGTTCCTCCCAGATAACTGAACCTTTCACTGTCTCTCTAAGAAAGAGTCCAACCTCCCCTGCAGAGAAAACTCCTTTCGACCATCTTTATCTGCAATCTCATTGTTTCAGTCACTACCCAACATTTGTGGCCATAGGTGAGGGTAGGAATGTAGACCTTACAGCTCAGCTCCTTCTTCACCAAAACAGAAGGTACAGAATCTGCAATATTGTGGAAGCTGCACTGGTCAATCTGTCAGTCTCATGCTGCATTCTTCTCTCACTCATGATCAAAACCTCAAGATACTTAAACTCCTCTGCTTGAGGAACAACCTCACCCCCATCCCAGAGAGAACAATCCACGCTTTATCAACTGAGGACCATAGACTCAGATTTGGAAGCGCTGATCCTCATCCCAGGTGTGAACCGCTCCAGTGAAAGCTGAAGATCACGGCACAATGACGCCAACGGGACCACATCATCTGCAAATAGCAGATATGGAATCCTGAGGCCACCGAACCAGACTCCCTCTGCCCCCTGACTGCACCGAGAAATTCTGTCCAAAGTTTTTTTTGTTTTAACATGATTAATTCAACTTTGTTTTGGATCCTTGACTTGTGGTTCCAGGTGATTTACCTGTTGCTGGATGTCATGTACTCCTTCCCTAATAAAGATGGAGCATCAGTGGAGTCCTTTCCCACAGCTTTTGCCATCCCCACCGGACTGGTCAAACTAGTGCAAGGCCTCTGGCTGCTGGATCATCATGACCATCAGGTGAAAATTGTTACAGCACTCAGGTCTATCATTTAGTTGTCTAATAGAAAGCTTGAGCTTATTTTCCTCTTCTAGACTTGCTAAAGTTTATTTACACAATCGGCTGTTTAATTACAATCGCCTTCAGTTTGTGTTGTTTTTTCTGATCATATCTAGCTATTTATGTTGATTAGCTTTCCATTTATAACAAATTTCCTCAAATATGTGAGGTCAGTCACTTCATGCATCCAGTTATTGTTGACTTATACCTGTTGAATTTACATAGTTTACAATTACTTAATTTTAATACACTTCTGTTAAATATTAACATTTTGATGTTTGTGTTTCTTCAACAGAGTTCCTTTGAGCTGCTCCTGCATCCAGCAGCTTCTCAGTTTTATTTTGAGTGGCAGCATGAGCGTGTCCTACAGGCTCTGATGTGCCAGGGTCAACAGTCGGTGGCTCTTCGGTACTTTCATGTCACAAAGCCCCCAATTACTTCCACCTCCCAGGCCAAGCTTTGTCTGTCCGTGCTGCTGCACAACAAGTATGTTCAATGGTCGAACTGTCTCTATGTAAAAACAACTGTTTCATTTTATTTTGGCCAAACAAGACAGTGTGCTTCTTCTTCTAGGTGTCTTATTGAGGCGTGGTGCTTGCTCCGGCAGCACTCTAATCGTCTCAACATTGTGGAGCTGCTGGGTTTCCTGTATGAAAGCTGCCAGGAGCTGAACCTCATCAAAGAGCTGCTCAAACTGCCTCTGGACCTCAATGAACAGGTAAACAGGCTGGTGTAAGAACGCATAGGTTGGGAGGGTAATACTACTGTTAAAACTTTTTTAATGGTTGCCTCAAAAGGTCTTTTTTATTTATAGCTTTTTGTTGATATTCTCACCTGTGGATTTTGTTTGATTTTAGGAATGTTTAGAGAAGTTTCTTCAAGGTACAGGAGGTCTGCAGAATCGAGAGCTTCTAATGGTTCATTACCTTCAGCAAGCCAACTACATCCCTGCTCTGCAGCTCAACCACAAACTCAAGATGAACCTTGTGGTATGTGTGGAAACAAACCCATAATTATGCAGATAACCTGAGTAAGAATATTTTGTGATTTAAAAAAAAAAAGGGTTTTTCTTTAATTAATGCTTCGTCTCTCCTCCAAGAAACTTCTTCAGTCTGACTAAATGTTTCATTAAAGAACCTGTCCAGAGGACCTACTTAATTTTATTTTTTCTGCCTGGATTACTGAGATTCATCAGCACAATCTTTTCTGATATTTATGATCAGTTATTTTTTTTTAATTTATAATCAGACTTAAAATAAACTTTAATTTTATTTGATCAATAAAAATTGTTCCACTATAAGATTTCTTTTTTTTTTTTTTTCACTTTTTCTTTTTTCCTACTAGAATGAGCGAGACCCGAAGCTGAAAGAACGATTCAACACCAGAAACTCCATATTGGATCAGTATGGGAAAGTTTTACCCAGAGTACAGAGAAAACTGGCACTGGAGAGAGCCAAGCCCTACCAACATCTCCACACTGTCCACAGAGAGGGTAAGGAGCTACACAACTTACATTTACATCTAAAACAGTTAATAAAAACAAATGAAGCTGAAATAAACCGAGCAAATCCTTTAATCATCATATTTGCGTGACAAAGACTTTAAGCACAAATAACGTTGCATCCTGCGTTTCAGTTTCTCGGCCCCAGCCGCTGTCGACCATCACAAAGCGCCCTGCCAGTGAGAAGATGATGTCCAGAGCTGGTTTCATCAACAACCTCCTGACCAAGATTGAGGAGGTGTGGTTGGGCAAAGATGCTACACCACATTCAACACCAACCAAGACGTGAGAATCCAATACTCAAAAATCACCTTCAGGTTAATGTCTTTCAAAATGTTGATTTGATTCAATATTTTTCCAGCACAAAGACAGCTCCTGTTCAGAGCTCTAGCCCGAAGACTCCCACCCAGGCTTTACCTGACCCCTTCCTAGGAACTCCAATCAGCATGACGTCTAAACGAAAGTCAAGGTATTCAGAAGGTCTTTTAATGAATAAGCATGGCTTATCCCATAAGATGCTTATGAATCCTGATCTCCAACCAATGCCATTTGTGAATATGAAAATTAAACAATTTTTTTTTTACTCTTATTGTATTTTTGTAATTATGTAGTGTGGTTACCTACATTCAGAATTTTTATGCACAGAAATAGTTAAATGTTTTGTGTATTGCTCTGTTTTGCTAAGACAGCCTCTCTAAATGATGGATGCTTTGTTTTTCTTTTTGGTGTGACTTAGGTTGATGGATTTGGTGGTCCATCCCACCTGTCACACTCCTCGTCCTCTTCTCAGCCCCCCCAGGCCCCCCAGCTCCTGGGTTTCTCCAAAAAGCATCTGCAAAGCGCCTGAGCTCAGTTTGCTGCAAACACCGCAGGTTGTCAAAGTGAGTGGACAGAAATAAACTTTAAAAAAGGTTTCCCCAGTTTGCTGTTACTTATGTTTTTTTTCCCCCTCCCAGCGAGCTCGGGCCTTGGCTGCTTCTGGCCCCGTCTTTTCAGCTTTCACTCCTCAGTCCATCCTTCGCAGCAGCCTGAGACCCACACCTGTTGCGACGCCTTCTGCCTCTCCAGGACGCTCCATCACCCCTCCAATCCGCATCAAAGAGAGCAGGATCACCTTCATTGAAGACACAGAGGCCCCTGAAACTGAAAAGGCTGTACGATGGACTAACGGGGTAAGCCCCAGCATACAGTAGAGAATGTGTTTCATGGGTTGGATTCTATCTTCATAAATAAGTATGCCCTTTAATTTTGATTTTGTTTTTATTCAAAGATGGCAACAGACAGTGAGATCAGTCAGCTGAACAGAGGCTCCACAACATCCAAAGTTGGACGTAAGACTTGGTCTTCAGAACCAGCTGAGGGGGAAGGAGATGAGGAAAAGCAGCTTCCTCGGGTAAAGTTCTTGTCTCCAGGAGGTGAACCTCCCTCACCACAGCTAAGACCTTTTGAGAGCGACTCCTCTTTCACCCATGAGGTGACTGCAGAAACAAGCCCATCAGATGCAACACGCCCACATCTTAGTCTGAGCTTTGACACCAGCCAGACATCTATTCGGTCAACAGACACAACTCTGGAGTACTACGACGCCCCACTCTCAGAAGACCACAGAGGAACGCAAAGCCACACAGGTGCAGAGGATGACGACGATGATGATGTGGTGACGGTGAACAACAAGTCTGTGACTAAAATGGAAGAACCAGAGGAAAATCTTGATGCAAGCACTGAACAGAACCTTCAACTTCTTTCTGAGGATTTTGAGAAGGAAGAAGAGGTTTGTAATGTAAACAGACCTTCTGAGGAAGAGATGGAGAGTGCTCCTAATGTAGAGGAAAATGATGAAGAAAAAGCAGTGGATTCTAACAGGGAAGATGATCAGAATATTGTATCAAATAGTGAACAAGAAGATATTACAATTGTAACCCAAGAAGAGCTACTTCATAGCAAAGGTGGGTTCTTTTTTTTATTTTTGATATTTTTCTGATGTGAAAGACGCACAAATTGGATGTTAAATAAAATGTGTTTTAATTAACATTGTTAATTTGCCACACTTTGCCTTACCTTGTATGCTGGCAGATGGTAACCAGGTGACGGAGAACTCAAGTTCTGATGTCAAATCTGAGGATCTTACAGTGAAATTCCAGTTGGAGGCCACTGAATCCTATGAGTTGACTATAGAGGAGCCTAAACCACCTGGAGAAGCTGAAACTCCAAATGAAATGGATCTGGAGCAATCAACAGGTTAATTTATTTATTTTAAGAACTAGTTGCAAACAAACACTTCCTAACAAGGACAACTGAATCTGTGTACACATTACTGTCAAGTCTTTAGAATAACTGAAACCCACGATTGTTAAATGAGCATGCCTGCTGTTAGTGAAAACTATTACGTTAATAATAAGTTTTGTTTGATTTCAGATCTCACACAGTTTGTTCAGCAGCACCTGTTTGGTGGTGATTCTTCTCTGCTCAGCCGCTCATCGATCCACAATGCATCACTAAACCAGACTTCCTTCAACAGGTAAGGGCATTTTTTTCTGTTCTCAAAACAAATGACACTCAGCTAAAAGTGCTTGTGTTTTGCTGTTGAGCTGCAGCCACAGTTGACCTGTTTATGTGTCTTTAACAAGAACAGAAATCATCTTGTCTCATTGAAACATTTGGTTCATATTCAGCATTTAATAATCTGTTAGTGAGCTGCCATCACGCTGTAGTTCTGCAAGTCTAGGATAATATTTAGAGTTGCAAAGATGATTAAGTTGTTTTGTCAAGTTTAAAAAACTGCCTTTCTCACTCATCCAGTGAGTCATTGGAGGTCGAAGAGGAGGATCAGCCTGCTGCTGAATATTCCCCTGTGTTTGCCATCAAAACATCAGCTTCTGTCACGTCCTCAGAGTCGACGGGTACCGACTCCCACTGTGAGGACGATAAAAACACACATAAACAACAGTTCTGTTAATATTTGTGGGATTTTCCTCAAACGCTCTCATTTTTCTGTTTGTGCTCGTAGCTGTCGTGAGTCTCAATGATAGCGAAGAGCTGTCTAGTCCTGCATCTGAGGAAGAAGATGATGAGGAAGAAGATGAAGAGGAGGAGGAGTCTGATGAGGAGGAGGAAGAAGAAGAAATGGAGGACTCTGGTAGTGAGGTGGAGATCATTG
The DNA here is from genome assembly GCA_031762495.1 of Anablepsoides rubrolineatus. Taxonomy (NCBI): domain Eukaryota; kingdom Metazoa; phylum Chordata; class Actinopteri; order Cyprinodontiformes; family Rivulidae; genus Anablepsoides; species Anablepsoides rubrolineatus. Next base: position 12,102,370 of record JARVGW010000322.1, read on the forward strand.
AGGAGGTCCAGGGTAACGGGAGCCTTCCTCCCCTCCAGCCTAGTGAAGCCTTTATGCAGCAGGAACACGCACACTTTCTGTCAGAGCAGGAAGCCGCTGCGTTCTCTCTGATCACAGCAGGTGCAGAGATGAAGGTAACACCTGCAGACCTGCAACTAGTAGACTTAATAATTAAATCAGTTAATAAGAATAATGTTTCATTTAAACAAACCAAGCTTCTACACTTCTTTTGTTATATTCAATATTTTCCACAACCAGTTGTTCAAAATCTGTCTTTTTGCCTTTTCACAGATGGTGGACGACGACATGGAAGGTGAGGTGGTGATGGTCAGACTCGGTTCAGATGATGGAGGCATGGATCCAGATGAGAACGTGGAGCAGGGCTCAGCGTTCATGGAGCTCAAACCTGCCACCACTCTTCTGGTGCCCGTGGAGCTCGTGGAAGGACAACCCGATCTGGAACACGTCACTCAAGTGGACCTTCCTCAGCTTCAGCCAGCTGCTGCAGAAGATGAACCAGAGTCTGACTCTCACAGCAGCTTCACTCTGATGCTGAATATAGATCAGTACGAGGTTAAAGAGACAATGCTTCCTATTGAGAACAACGTACAGTTGTCTGACCCTTCCTCCCAGCCTCATGGAGAAAGTGCTTTGGCTGAATCGGACATAATTCCTTTAGAGACAGATATAAATGATCCTTCAGTGTTTGAACCTTTACAAGAGGAAAAGGGAGAAGAGATGGAGAGCTGCGATGAAAATAATGTTGATGGACTGAGCGAACAAGAGGTCCAAATGGACTTACAAGTTGAAAATACTGCAGAAGAGATCGGAGAACAGAGAGATCAACAGTTTATGTTGCTTCAAGATCATGAATCAGTTTCTGTGCCATCTATAGTTGTAGAGCTTCCTGTATCTGTGAAGGACAAAGACTCCGTGGAAAAGACAAAGTCTGTTGAGATCAGAGAAGAAAAGACACAGTCTGTTGAGATCAGAGAAGAAAAGACACAGTCTGTTGAGATCAGAGAAGAAAAGACACAGTCTGTTGAGGAGATCAGAGAAGAAAAGACACAGTCTGTTGAGGAGATCAGAGAAGAAAAGACAATGTCTGTTGAGATCAGAGAAGAAAAGACAATGTCTGTTGAGATCAGAGAAGAAAAGACAATGTCTGTTGAGGAGATCAGAGAGGAGAGTAAACCAGTATTTGCTGAAGAGGAGCAGAAACCTCAGGGGAATGGACCTGTTGATACTGGCACAGAGACTGAAGAAACCGAGTCTCCTGTAGAGAAGACAAACCAGCATGAGGCTTCAGCGGAGACCGAACTGAAGTCAGAGGAGAATACAGAAGAGAGATCAAGGAGAAGAACAAAGAAAAAAAATGCTGAAGAGAAACCTGTAGAGCAAGTTTCCATCTCAGAAAGTCATCCAGACAAACAGTCAGTACCACAGACCCCCACCTCTCAGAGAAAGAAACCAGCTCCTACTCCAACCCGGAAGATGACGAGAGGGCGGACCGTTTCGTTTGTGACAATACCTGAGGCAGCAGATGAGCCAGAGCAGAATGCAGAAACAAGCAGTCTGGTTCCTGTCTCACCCAGTCGCACCTCAAGAAAAGGCAAACAGGTTAAAGAGACCAAAATCCAAACCAGCACACCTCGACGAAGTACCCGCAACACTCAGCCAGATCCTCCTAAAGATGAGGTTGATGCAACGAACGACATCTCAGCTGCTTCAACCTCAAAGACCTTCTCTCCAGCAAGACATTTCCTGAGATCCACTTCAACACGAACAAGCCAGAGGCTTTTAGATGGCAGCAAGGACAAGACTGCAGCCTCCGAGGCTGAAATCAACTTTAAAGAGGACCAACAGGATGAGGTCGTGGATAAAAAGGTTGATCAGAGAACAAGCTCCAGGACTTCAACCTCGTCCAAACGTAGTATGACTCAGGCAAACACTCCCAGGAGATCAAGCCGAAAGTCGACGCCACTTAAAATGGTCAAAGAAGAGAGGGAGCAGGAGGAGCCCGTTGTGCTTTCGGTGAAACGCAACTTCAGAAGCACAGAACTGGAGAGGCTTTCACCTATGAAAGAGGAAGAAGAGGACAAGGAGCAACCTTCAAGTTCTCGGAGGACAACTCGACAATCGGGACAGATGACCCTCAATCTGATGCCACAAGTAAGAATTCTCATTTAACACTGTGGGGTGTTTGACATCATTTATATAATCTACATTAATCACCATGTTCAGGATCATTATCATCCTGTAGATATATGTGTTTTGAGACACATTTTCATTTATATGTTCACTCCCTGATTGTCATGCATGCATGATCCAATTCCATAATATTTAACATCTCTAGGTGAAACTGGTTCCTGTATCCTTTCCTCAGAGCAACAGGAAGATGAAAAAAGAGACGATACCAGAGGAAATCAAAGGAAATGACAAACTCCATCAGAAAAGTTCCCGTCGCACAACTAGAAGTAAACTTTGGGACCACCCTATAGAAGATCTCCCTCTGCTGGACTCACCATTGGAGGTGGATTCTGAAACCCCTGTTGCTGACGCCCTCATTAAGAGACTGCAGGATGAGGAGGAGAAACAGGAGGGTATGAAGAAGCTTAATGTCAGATTTAAGTTTTATGTATCAGATCCTCATTGATTTTATACAACATGGTTAAACTGAGGATGTTTTTTTAGATAAAAACTACAAAATAAAAGTGGGAGAAGTTTGTAACCTTTCATAAGAAAACCTACAATGATCACTAAAACAACTTGAAGCTTAAGTGTAATAATAACAACAAAAACACCTTAGTTTAACCTTCCCCAATGATGAAATTAATTAATTTTCTAGAGATTTTTTTAGGCCAGATTCATTTAAAATAATTTGGAACCACACTTCAAAAGTAGGGGTGCAACGGATCACAAAACTCACGGTTCGGATCGTGTCACGGTTTTTGAGTCACGGTTCGGATCATTTTT
>JARVGW010000322.1:12106368-12134280 GCA_031762495.1 Anablepsoides rubrolineatus
GCAAAAATGCCTCACTAAATGTATCAGGTAACGCTGTAAGTTTCACTACCACCGCCATTACATCCGTGTTTGTTGTCGGAGGGAGAGGCTACCTGAACTCCGCTTCCACGTGGGTGGAGCGATCTTCGCTTCAGCGTCATGTCAATTATATGTATACAATCGATAAAGAAAAGCAAAAGTAGCCGCTCAGCTAAGCTAACCTTCATGTTTTTTGTTGCTTAGTTTTTTATGTTTGACAGATTTCTTCCTGAAGAATTAAATCAAGAATAGTGTTTGTATCAAATCCAATTTATCTTCTTTCAGGATAAAATTTCTTTAGAAGAGGATCACATAGAAGTGGAGAAAGCATCAAGTGTTTCCAAAACCAGGAAGACGAGCAAACGAACAGCCAAGTAAGAATTCTGTGTAAAACAAAGTATCCTCCCCCCAGTACACTGAAGCCAAAACCTCATTTTCCTGTTTATCCTCAGATCCAGAATTGTCTCTGAGCCTCTTCCCACGGCAGAGGTGGACCTGATCTCCCCTCTGCCCAGTCCAGCTGACCCGCTCCCACGAGCTCTGAAGAGGATTAAAGGAGGAGAGGCCCCGACCACCAGCATGAACCTCCGACACAAACGCATATTGGATACGGTTTTTAAAAAACCCGTCACCCGGAGGAAAAAGCTGTAAGGGTGTTGGCGATGGTTACAACCAGTGAACCTCAGACGGCCACCTGAAGACAAAGATTGGAACCAGATCAGTCGTAAACTTGTCAAATAAAACAAAAATCGGATGCCTGAACTGATGGTGGTTCTGTTTCTTCAGATGCCTCGCAGCGCTGCAGTTTATATCAGTTTCCTGTTCAAATTCCAATAGAAGCCATGAAGGCAGCAGGATAATATATTTTTAGGACAAAAACACACGAGAGCTGTGGTGTGAAGCAGAAGGCTTTATTTTTAGAGTTTACATTTCCCTCTCATAATAACTTGATTTTACTTGATATTGTATTTGTGACCATTTTGTGTTGGACGGTTTTGTGACGCTCTTCAGCTGGTCACAAAATGGCACAAAGAAAAAAAAACATTGTGGGTTTTTAGTGGCTCTCATTATTAAAATCAAAGACTGAGCTGAACTTGCCTCATGCTGAGGTTTTATTTTCATTCTTTCTGTTCTTGTTGTTGCAGATTACTTTTAAAACTTCAAGGCCTGCTGTTTTTTTTTCCATATATGGGGAAAAAAAAGCACCTGACTAGTGGAGATTTATTTCTACTGCTAGATTTGTATATAGTCCTTTGCTATGTTCCAAATAAAGTTAATAATTAAATTCTAAAGAATTATGTTTATTTTGAACTGTCTGTTGAATGCATTTGACCAGCTTATTGGATCTACTTTGTTGTAGTCTTAAGATTTGATTCAATTTGAAGGATTTTATGTGGAATTTGGCTCTGCTGTCCTCACATCCAGGTGTTTTTACATTGTACAAATGTACATGATTAGAAACCGGAGGATCAGGAATATGCAAATGTGAATGTTCATTTGGGATGTGTTCAAAAGTTTGTTGCATTGAATTTCTGATGAATGTATTTAGACTGGCTTATTTTTATGACTGCTCTTTGATAAACATGACAAAACTTTTCAACCCTCTGCTTCTTGCCTTTTGAGTGATTGTCTTGGTTCTTGGAGTGTTTTATTTGTTCTGTTCAGTGTGAGACGTTGGGCACACTGGACTTCATCTTGAAGCGTGAAGTTTGATTTGAGAACAAGCCGCTCTGCAAGTGTGTGAATGTTTGCTGGGGATCTGTGTCTTTTATTATTTATAGGTCTTGATGAGGTGAAAGTGAAACCTGCCTCTTCCTCCTCTCCAACTAAAAAGGAAAATCACACAAAAAAAGAAAGGAAGAATAAGTGCAACATCTCTAAAAATGGATTCTAGTTAATTTTATTAAAGGGTTAACTAATTTAAATCTATAGTTGAGACTTTAGTTCTCTATCATTTTATAATATCTAACTTCTCAGCTGTGAAAATCATGATTAACCTTATTTCCAGGTAAGTGTGCGCAGCAGTATCTGTGTTACTGTAACCTGACCCCCCCTCAGCACTGTGCTGTTCTGTGAGAGGAGCTGATCCCTCAGTCTGCCTCCTGTCCTACCTGCACCATGAGGGCCAAGACCTCCGAGGTCCACAACAAAGACTGCGTTAAAGTGGCTGTTAGAGTGCGACCGTTCAACAAGGTCAGTGAGCTTTCCTTTCTGTTTATTCTTTTTTTTTTTTTGGTAAAGTGTGAACCAAAAGTTCCAGTCCTGAAATGCAGTAGAAGTAGTAAGTTGAGAAGGCTGTGCAATATTAATATCAGATATTTTGCTAACAGACAAATGAACACACACTGCCAGCAGGAAGTAAAAATAAATAAATAAATAAAAACTTATGGTTACTGTGTTGCATCTTGCAGCTTTGACAGTGTCCTGACATTTCCACCCAGGTTTAAGTTGAAGTAAATACTGACCTAATCCAAGTTGATTAATTGTTCTGTAGTTGTCATCATATCAGTGTATAATTTTTAAGTTACCTTATGTTTTTGCACTCTCAGGCCAACATTGCAAATAAGAAACCGTTCCTAATGTTTTGCTTGGTGAAATAAAGGTTAAATAAAATTAAATAACATTAATGCAAAAGGATTTTTACCAGTTTTGAAACAATATTATGTATTTTTATTTAGGAAAGTCATGGTTATGATGAAAATAGCTGCATTTTATATGTATTAAAGTCATGTCTGTGTATTAAGGATGCATTTTCTTTATCTCAGTCGTTTTTTTTTACCTCTCATCTGATTGTTTTATTGGTTCTTCTTCTCAGAGAGAGCAGGACGCAGGCAGTCACTGTATTGTCTCCATAGTGTCGACCTCCATCAGCATCCAGGACCCACGTGAGTCCCAGAACCGACGAGCGTTCTGCTTCGATTACACTTATTGGTCCCACAGTGGCTTCATCAGAGACCACAGGGGTCTCTATGTTCCTGAAGAGCCAGGGGGGCGATACGCTGACCAGGTCAGATCTTTTATACTTCATAGTGTAAAAGATAAATACACAAATATAACACAGTCTACACATTAATGGCTTAATGATTGAAGGTGTGTAAGTTATCTGTAGGTAATGAGCTGTGATTCAACCTTCAGAACAGTGTGTTCCAGGATTTGGGAGAAGGAATACTGGAGAATGCTCTACAGGTTGGAACCACTGTGGCTTCATTTAATTATTTATTTTTAATTTGATGATCTAAAACACAACATGTCACCATATCCACACTGTCTGGATAATGAAGGGTCTGAAATGATGTGCAGGGTTACAACGCTACACTGTTGGCATACGGCCAGACCGGCTCAGGGAAGAGTTACTCCATGATGGGCTACGGGCCGAACAAAGGTCTAGTCCCCAAACTCTGTGAACGACTGTTTCAAGCAATCCGAGAAAACCAAGAAAGCAGACAGTGTCAGGTAAAACAAACGGGAAATAACTGCACTCTGATCTTATATGTCAAGTTTGTAAATAATATCTATATTAAATTAATGTCTACAGTGCAGGGTCATCATGGGTTTATGTGTGATGAGTATTTTAAATATGTTTGTGATGCATCCACAGGTTTTCTTCAGTATGTTGGAAATCTATAATGAACAGGTAACAGATGGTTGATGGTTTTGTGTTTTTAGGTTGTTTGCTATTCAGCAGATTTTTGCAATATACAGTGTTTATATTGAAAAATAAATACATTTACTTCATTTAAAATTGTTTTTGACTCCTTTCTGTTTTGTCTGCCCCTTGTCCAGGTTGTTGACCTGCTGTCCCGGGGGTCTCGTAATCCAGGTGGACTCAGAGTCCGGGAGGAGCAGCAAAGAGGCTTCTATGTGGAGGGTCTTCGTACGATCCCCTGTGAGAGTGCTCCACAGGTGCAGTTACATGGAAAGATTGTAGAAATAAATATTGTTCATACAATTAGTATTTTATTACAACGTGTACTGCTAACAACACCTGCTCCCCATTATTCTGGAGGAATCCCCGCTCTCAGAGGTCAATCCCACTTTAAATAACTCCATTATATAAAATGAAATACAGGTGCAGCCATGAGTGTATAGGTTTGTGTTTGTTACAGTAGAACTTCTCTGAGTAAGGGGTCATCAGTATAATAATCATAGAGCTGCTAAGTATTTGTTCAACATCTGTGCACACAAATCCCCAGTTTTGGTAAGGTGTATACATTTAACCAGCCACACATGTTCAAACACTTTTAATGTAATTTAATTAAAAAAGCTGCACAGTAAATGCATCTTACAGATTTTACATGCATTTTTGCTGTACACAGATAAAATACTCAAACACACATAATGTGAGAAAATCCAGACAGCATTTGTTAGTTGAAAGTTTTTTTTTTGCAGGATTGTTTAAATTTTCTTAAGAGAAGAACTCTTTAAGCTTGATTCATGCTGGACTTTCCTGTTTGACTCAATAGCGCCTCTAGTGTTTAGATATGGAACTGCTTCCCATAATTACATTCTAATAATCCTCAGATTCCTGTTTTTCTAGGAGGTACAGACAGTTACATTTCTGGCCAACCTTCATGGCTGCAGGCAATGATTAAATCTCTCAAATCTTACAAATAGATACAAATCATCAAATATTTTATTAATGGAAACATTCATATCTTAGTGGGATGAATGAGGATATAACGTGTTTGTGTAGGTGGAGCAGCTGATGGAACAAGGGACCAGGACCAGAACCACAGCTGCGACACATGTGAACGCCAACAGCAGTCGATCACACATGCTTATAATCCTGCAGCTCAAACAGGTACACATATTATTTTTAACAACATTAAGTCAGTTCAGCTAAACCCGATTCATTAAAACAGATAAAAAAATATTTTTTTCCTTAAAGTTACTCATTTTTCACTCATTTTGTACAGTTTATTACTTCCCGTGTTGCATTTATGTTCAATTGTGTCTAAAAAGAAAATTCAAAATGAACTGAAACCTGAACCTCCTTATTAGATCTTTTCCAAAGAGAGCATCACGAAGCAGTCCAACATCAACCTGGTGGACTTGGCTGGCAGTGAGCGTCAGAGGTCATCAGGGTCTGAAGCCGACAGACTCAAAGAGGGAACAGCCATCAACCTTAGCCTCACCACTCTGGGCAACGTTATCAGGTTGTCCCGCTGTCTCTTCTAGTTTCATTAGTTTTTGCCTCGTTCTCATGTTCTCTCTCACCTTCAGTGCTCTTGCTGATGTGGCCGTGGGGAAAAGGGTTGTTCACATCCCTTACAGAGACTCAGTTCTCACCAAGCTGCTCCAATCTGCTCTGGGAGGCAACAGTCGCACGGTTATGGTAAATATTTGTGGAAACCAGTATTGGTTATTTGCAGTTGGCAAAAATAATTTTTTAATATGTTTATTTTTAAGATTGCCACCCTGAGTCCTGCAGATATCTGCTATGAAGAGTCTCTCTCCACCCTACGCTACGCTGAGAGGTCCATCAATCACTTCCACAGATGTTTCTCTGCATCTTTTCATCTTTGGCTACATGAAGCCATGATTGGTCCTGCTGTCTTTCTCTCTCCAGGGCAAAGCGTATCCAGAACCGGGCGGTGGTGAACGAGAGCCCCACTGAGCGCCTTGTTAAAGAGCTGAAGGCCGAGAACGCCAGACTGCTGCAGCGACTGAGCCGAATGGGTCAGGAGGGACGCAGAGCCAGTGAAGAGACCAGTGAGAATCTGTGTGTCTGGTATATGTGTCCGAGAGCTACTCACTCAATCCAGCTCTCCATCTCACGGGTCGGAATGCCCCAAGGTCTGAGTCGTACCCAAGCAGTGTCCCAAGAATCTGTTAAAAGTTTTGTCAGAAAGAACACATTCAGCCTGTCACTACAGCCATCTGAGCATCACGCCCTGCTTCCTTTGGCTGAGTGGCGCAGCGGTCGGTTACATCCTATCAAACACAGCCATTAACTGCAGCCTCTTCTCTTAAGACAATGTGCACTTAGTGCTTGGGCTGCATTTATGTTTAGTGGCTTGAAACTAAGCTCCCAGGATGTTTTATAATTATCACCTAAGGGCAACTCTTTAAACCTATTCAAGCTGATAGGAAACCTGAACCAGGACTTTTGTACCACCATAGAGAAACATTTTCATTCAAAAATAAAAATCGTCTTCCAAACTCTACTTTTTCTCTGATTTTACTTCTTATTCTTTATTGATTCATAATCATGATCTTTCCACTTCTATTTTAATCAAAAGAGGGCTCAATACATTTCCAACAAGATCCCAAAAATACAAAACTTTTTTTTTTTCTTTTTTCTTTCCCAAACCTCTTATTTCTCTCATCGTGGGACACGGTGACACTCTTTCCAGAGGAGCTCCGTCAGCTGCTGACCCACAACGAGCTCCAGATCCGAGCCATTCAGACTCTGTGGGAGCAACATCTGCAGGAGGCGCTGAAGGACTGGGAGCAGCAGTATGCCACCATCACACAGGTAAACACACATTTGGAGTAGTTCCCAATCAGATTAAACTCAACACAAGTAGAGAATGGATTTAAAAGTAGTTTTAAATGTAATTGTTTAAGTAGGTATTCCTTTTATCCTAGATGTTTTTTTTCCTCCTGTGTTTTGCAGCAAGTGCTAAAGTTGTAGTTCTCCCTGCTTTACTATCAGGAGAGGAGGATGATGCAGATGCATCCCTACATCTTGAACATTAACGAGGATGCTCAGCTGTCGGGGGTGGTGAAGCTTTTCATCCAGGAGGGTGAGTCTCTGCACGCTGTGAGACGTACGACTGGACTAAGCTTTAGATTTTAATTTCTTTAGAGGCGTTTAAAGTGGAGAATGATTCGTTTTAAATATGTGTAATTTACAACATGATTCTTAAAACCATAAAAAGGGTTTTGTTGAACCAAGACTTGAGCTTCTTTGTTTTCCAGGTGAGTGGATCATCGGCCTGTGTGACTCCTCACAGAGATCCATTTCTATCAAGGGTTTAGGGTGAGTTTTTTTCTATTATAACAAATAATGAAATTCAAATGCAACTTTTAAAAACACTTCACACAGTTTATGAAAGATTTTGTGTGAGAATGAGTTAAAAATGTAGTTTGTAATCTGCAGGATAAATGGCTAAAGAAAAAATTGCTTTGTTTACAAACACATTGTTTGAGTCAGGATCCAGGAGCGTCATGCTGTATTCAGGAATGAAAAGCGGAGTGTTACACTGACACCATTATCGGGGTCAAAGGTTATCGTTAATGGGAATCCTGTGTACCAAATAACTGAGCTGCAACACCTGGTGGGTCTTTACACGTCCTGTTGGATGATGTGACCTTTATCTGAAGCAAAGTGACTCACAACAGCACTTTATTTTTAATCTTTCAGGATCGTCTCATTTTGGGTTCGAACTCCACCTACCTGTTCATTGGTTTTCCATCTGAAAGAGGCGCAGATGACTGGAGCCGCTACGACTATGACTACTTCCAGTCTGAGCTGGCAGCTGCTGAGGGCATCCATCTGGGTGAGTGGAAGAGAAGGATGTTAATCTGTGGAGGGAAACCTGCTGGTGGGGAATCATCTGTCTGTGTTTAGGAGAGTCCAGTACTGGATCCAATCAGACTGACCCCAGTCTGCTGGCCGTCTTCTACGACTACATCAAGCTGATGCCCATGGTGGCCGAGGCCAACCAGATGAGCCAGGAACTGAACAAGGTAACTGCCAGAGTGATGTTGACAAATGGAATAACAAATATATTCCTATGGTTCATGTGACTGAAGTTATTGTCTGCTGAGTTTTCAGGGAGTGGAGTTTAAACTGGAGATCAAGAATCTGGCACTGTCGGACTCCAGGGGTCATGATCTGCAGAAAGACATAGTGGTTCGAGTCACCTCCAGAGGAAGCAAACAGGTTGGTGGTGTTTTTAGTTTCTCTCTCTCATTTTCTGTAACAGCTTAAAAAGCTGAGCTGTCACTCTCACGCCTTCAGGTTTGGGTGTGGTCCAAAGCCAAATTTGTTAACCGCAAGTTTCTGATGGAAGAGGTCTACCAGGGGTTCCAGGCTGAACAGAGAGAGGGAGAAGTATGTGTGTAGAAAGAACAATGGTCATGCCTCTTATCATATAGAAATGTTGTTTTGTTTTGCATAGACTACACATACACACATAACCAGGAAAAACACACTGAATGTATTAAATGTTCCAGCATGTCATGTCAGCCTCTAACATGGGGCCTGTCTCTGCTTCCTCCTGTCAGAGAGCTGAGGGACTCTCAGCAGTTGCTTTACCCAGAGAGAGAGACCCGTTCTGGGATCCAGTGGAGCCTTTGCTCCTGGGTATGGCTCACCTCTGGCTGCAATCTTTAGCCTTTCGCATCCCACTGGAGGAGCAGCTAGAGGTACTCTGACCTGCTTCCTGCACACGCATCCATCCGTCATGTCACATGACAGATTCATGATCCGACTGATCATCAACAGGTGCTGGGGTCAGAGGGCACGGAGGAGGCCATTCTACAAGCTCAGCTGGTCCCCTGTACTTCTACTGGACTGTATGACTGACACATGCACACGCACATACACACACACACACACACGTTTGTTCTTCAACCCCTTGGGGACCGTGCATTGACTTCCATTCATTTTTTTTTAGACTTTATATCCTAACCGTGACCATTTACCCTAAAATTAACCTCACAGGTACCTACCTGATCCTAAAATTAACCTAAACCATGGTCCTAAACCCACCCCCCCACCCGTAATTTACATTTAGACTCATTGGTCATTGGGGCATTGGTCCCCACGAGACTGCTTTTTTGTGGGGGGGAAATTTTCCCCACGTTGTAGGAAAAACCCATCCACACACACACACACACACACACACACTTTAAAATCCACAGAAATGTCAGTAATGTAGCAATGCAACTTTCCAGCCCTCTAGGTGAGGATGACATCCTGATCGATCCAACCGAAGTTCTGGGTCGACGACTGGACTTCCAGCTGGTTCTGGATCAGTGCTGTGGGGTTCGTTGGATCAAGGAGGCCCGCAACCGAGGGGTCCAAATCGGGTAAGACGCGCGGCTGCAAACCATGTTTATAGAAACCCTGGTTACACCCCCTGAGGGTGGTCCCTCTTAGATCAGCACTGGAATACCAGAAATGTAAACTACAGTATATGTTTATCCTGCTTGAGCGAGGCACATGTTAAATAAAGACTTGTTGATTCTCTTAATGTTTAAAGTACTGATTACAAAGTACAAGATATAAGACTATCTAAAATTAAACAGTCACAAAACATCTTAATTTCTCCTCTTAATTCAGCTTCACTGTTAGTTTCAGGTTGTTTGACTGCAGCCAGCCTCTCTACACGCCAGCTGTGTGGCACAACATCAATCCTCTGCTGGATCATCGGGTCCACTTCGCTTCCCTCTGCACCTCCCAACGTCTGCTGGACTACCTGCAGAGCAGCGCCGTGGTGGTGGAGCTCTGGGGTCTTCAAGGTAACAAAGTAAACAAGATACATTGTGAATAGAATTCAAATATTTTGAAGTAGTGGTGCACTATTTTGTTTAAAAAAAGAGAGAACCTAATATAATGCTCAGTGTTGGTTTTCTGTCTTAGAGGGTTGCACTTTCCTGAGTTCATCTCTTGAAGCAGTGAAGATGACCGCAGAAGGCACCTTCATCATAGACGAGCCGGGTCTACCAGAGGCTGCAGTGAGTCAGAGCTTAAATCATTACTTGTAACTGGGAATATGAAGATTAGAGTTCAGGGAGTTTATTATTCCTACACCACCATAAATTAACTTTTTTAAAGTTACTGTCATTTGAATAAAAGACAATAAGATATAAAACACCAGGTATTGACACAAGTTTGTGTGTTGCAGGCTGCAGGCTCTGAGCTCAGTGGTTCAATCAGAGCTCTTCAGCGGGACTTGGAGGAACTGAGGGCTGTCAATGTTTCACTCAGAAAAGAAAACCAAAGTCTGAGAGAACAACTCAACTCAGCCAAGAATGGTGACTGAAACATTCAACAGTTTGTATCTGAAAGGTGCTCACATGTGCACCATCTCACTAAGATCCACATTATGCTCCCTCTGATTTTAGGAGAGGGTGTGCGTGGGCGCTTGTTGCGTCCCAGCTGTGATGCAGAGTTTGCTCGTGCTTTGAAGGTTTTCTACCACAGCATGACCTCAGTCAGGGCTCAGCTGCAGCGCCTGCACAGACACAGGCCCAGTGTACGTCTGCAGCCTCACAGTTACTGCAAACCTGATACAGACAGTGCAGTGATTTATGGTGTTTGTCAGCACCATGTACTGTACTCACTGTCTTCCTTTGTGTCCTGCAGGAGGAGTCGGACCTGATCGGGCTCAGGCTGTTTGTGGACGAGCAGAGTCGTCTGCTGAAGGACTTCTCGGAGCAGCTGGAGCAGAGCGTCTCCACACTCAAACAAGACGTAGCCGCCATTGTTCGTCGCAAACGAGAACGGTCAGGAATCTGGTCTTAACTTTATTGAATTTTCAAGTTATTTAAAGTTTAAATATGTCTGGTCATTCTCAAAAGGAGATGGTAGACACTGATGAAAACCCCTCAGGTGATCCATCATCCCCTTACTCTACTATTAGTCAATGAATAAGCAGGTCTTTTAGATTGAAGTTTACAAAAAAAATGTTTATTAGGCTGCATGTAAAATGTTACAGTTCTAAACGGCAAATAAATTAAGTACACGCTTCAAAATTCACAATGTTATTGAACTCATGTTTTTAAGTTACTGCAAGTCAGAGATGTCTCACTCACTGCTGAGTATTGATTAATGACTAAAGCAAACAAATTTTTACAAGTTAAAAAGCAGAGAGCTCTGTTTTTATAGAGTTCAATGTGTTTTTTTCCTCTTTTTGAGCATCTAAATGTCTCATTTAGAGATAAAAGAATGGCCATTAATGCTTGAAAGTCATGATAAAGTACAGACAGTTGCTGTAGGTCCAAAGAAAACCTCGTTGTGGGCTCATGTACAGTAGGAGAGGCAGAAGGCAGATTAGGAATCACACAATACAGAAAATGTATGTACAACAGAGGAAGACAAACAAACTAGGCCATTAGAAACCTCAGAACAAATGTTGGAGTTGTTTATCTGAGATGAACAACTCTCTCCTAAAGTGTTAGCTGTTGTTAATCTGTGGTAATTAAAGTAAAATGTCACAATGGTGACCATTGTAGTTTAGACAGAGAGGCAGGAGTGAAAGTTACAGAGGTATACTTGGCCTGCTGTAGGTCAGACATTGTCAGTTTTCTTATGAGTGATGGATCTGCAGGTCAAAGAGAAGGCTGAGGGTACAGGTGAGGTAGGTTAATTACATCTCAAACAAGCATTTATAATATACACTTCCTGTAACATTTACTTTACAAGCAGAACTTTTCACCATCAGGTTTCTGCACCTCTTTAGAAACCGTGTGTACAGGAGGAGCAGGTCAGTGGAGAATATGCCACAAAAAAAAAGCCCAGTCCAAAGAAGCCTGTTAGCCTTGTAGATTTGTTGGTTTAAAAATGTTCAAATGAACACCTCAGTCTTTCTAGTTACAAAGTTCAACAGATTCCTGAATCTGGGTAATACAATACTCTGGTTCTTGTTTTTTTTTGTTTTTAAATGAAAGATGAAAAAACAACAACACTGATCATACTGGTTTCTAAAATGTCCAATATTAATTTTGACTGATCTACAGATGGTTGTGTAGAACATCACAACAACCTGTGTACATTTAAGTTGTTTTTTTCTTTCCACGTCTCTTTGATGCTTTCAAGAAAAATAAAGTTTACAACAGCTGATATTTATAGTTCTCTCTCACATGCACGCACACAAAGTTTTAAGCAGCTGAAAACTTTCACAGTATAAAAAAATATTTTACTTAACAGAGGTCCACAATGTCAGGTCAGGCCCATAAGTGTCAAAGTCACGCAAAGACAAACATTAAGAGCTGCAGTCCAGAACAAACAAGTCACTTTCATGAGACACATTACTGTGAAAGTGAAGCAAAGTATTTCAGATTGTAACTAAAGCAATACTCGGCAGTGTTTACAAACCTACAACATATCCATGTGGGTCCTGGATGAGAATTTACCACCATAAAATTGGTGATTGAGTTTTTAAATCTGGAGTTCAAGATGCAGAGAACACCTGAATAAACCAATTTAAAGTGAAGTGCATTGACGACATTTAAGAACCTTTAGTCAGTTCCTGGTTTCTGTCCAGGAAAAGTTCTAGTTTTCCAACACTTTCCCTGAATAATGCCTCAAAGTTTAACTCAGTCTGAGGACATGGATTACCTCTTATCAGTTGAGTGAAGTAATCGGATTCAACTCACAGTGACCAACTTAATCTAGAAGAGACTGGTCATATTCACTGACTGAACTGTTAACATGAAGCCACACAGGTCATAGAGTCCAGGATTCAAACTCACAACACTCACTGGTACACTGAACACCAAGCTGTTTCTGCTGAGGATAAATCTGTGAACCTGGAGACTCCTCAGGCACTGGTTCCATCATTCTCAGCAGCTCGGCTCTCACTTGGTGACATTCCATGGGTAATGAGAGTGTGTGGTGCCTCAGAAATGTCCCGCTGACTGCTGCGCCTCGAGTGACTGTCTATGTGATGCAGGCTGCTGTGAGTAGAGAGCGGGTGGTCAAGACGAGGCATGCTGCCATGGAAACTGCGCTCCTGTGCACCTCGGTGAGCTGCAGAATCGCTTCTGAGAGAGATGGTGACAGAAATAGAAGTTAAAGGAGGAACGAGGGGAAAAGAGCAGAGTGGTGTGAATCGGTTGTTCCACCTGTCATCTCTGCTGCGGCGCAGGCTGCCATGGAAGCTGGCCTTGCTGTGGATGCTGCTGGGTTTGCTTCTGGCTGATGCAGTGTGTCCATGGTGACCCCTTAGTGGGTCGTCAAAGTCATCTAGAGTTGCCAAGTGGGTGGAAGAAGCATGTGTAGAGGTGCCCTACAGAGGGATGAGAAGTTAAACAGCTAATCACCAGAAAAAAAAATGTATTGCAAACCTAATTGCTCATGATCTGCTATGGTTCAAACCACAATAACAACTAATAAACCTTAAAATGTTCAGTGCAACTGTTTATTTTAAAACCCACAGGACCTGTTGCTTTGTGCTGAAGCTGACGGCATACTGTACAAACTGCTATGTTTCAACATGAGCATGAACTGTGACTAGCTGCAGGTTGCATTCTTACCTGAGTGGAAGTCCCTCTGGATTTCCTGATGACAGGGGTGTTTGGTTCACGCAGCAGAGACTGGGTGAAGTCTGGTTGCTCCTGCAGAACCTGTCGGGACTCATTCACACCACTGCTGAAGAGGAGGAGAAGAAGAAATAAAAAAGGGTGAGGGGAAAGGACAAAAAATATGAAGGTAAAATTTATCAACAAAAAGTTGATCCAGAGAGAGAAGAATAAAAGTTTGAGTATGTGACAAAAAAATATAATAAACTTAATGTGTTGAAGACAAAACTGCACATATACATCATTACAAATGTGATACTAAATGTTCAAAAGTGTAACAGGTAAAATACTGTGTGTGTTACGGCACATGCTGCCAATCTAATTACAAAAAACTGCCAGTAATTAGGTTCCTAGTCAGTTTAGATTTGAAATATTGACTAAAGAACACAATTTTTTTTTCTGTCCATGTACTTTCAATAACATGGACAGAGGTGTAGATCTTTAATGGTTTATGTGAATAAAAATTAAATCACATTAAGCAAACTCTTAATGTCTACTTACTTTTTGCGTCTGCGTCCATGTAGGAAGCTGGCCCACTCAAAACATGTCTTCTTACTGCCCACCCAGAAAACAGAGGGAATCCCCACCACCAACATCATCAAGTATTTAATTAGGAACAAAACCATGGCTGGTTTACCGGTCTGCTTAACCTAAGTGGGACAAAAATATATTTAAATATTAACTCCATAATCATTCAACCAACACAGCAAAGTGATTTTTAACCAGACTAAGAGAAAGAAGAACAACCTTTAGCATAAAAATGTATTTAACTAGTAGAGGCATAAGAGAATTGAGTAAGACAGAAACAACTTGTTAGTAATTTCAAAGAATAAAGATTAAAACAAATCTCTAAAGAACTAAGCAGCAACTGTATTCCCTTCAGCTAAACTTGAACTTTGCTGTGTCTCCCACTAGAGGGCAGGGGTTTACAACATTTCTCGGTTATGATGAAAAGTAAATGTGGAAAGTTTACAGATATTAATAAAACTGTCAATTTTCTTCCAAGTGTCTTGACAAAACTATCACGTAAAGAAACATTTAGAACATTACTCAATAAACACAGATTGTAATTTGTGACTTTTTAGGGTGCCCTGTGTACAAAACTAAATAAATAACATTTAGCCTGTCTAATTAAATGAAAGTCCTGAAATAAATAAAATAAGCCCTGGGTACTTAGAAAATGATCACCTGTTAAATTTGAATGAAATACACAGGATATCTAGTTTTCTACAAACTTTTTGTATCCTCTGCCACACACACACACACACAGACACACACACACACACACACACACACACACACACACACACCCACACCCACAGCCTAGGCTAAAGATCAAATGACACATGGCAATAAATGAAATTCCGAAACTAAACGGCACGTAATGTGGATCGACTCATGAGGTCACACATAGATAGAGACATGAACACATTCGCTGACAAGTAACACAAGTGGTTGCACCTGCCTCCACACACTCACACAGACTGTCACATGGTAGCCAGCAGTTGTCTACGGGTCTGAAACAACACAGAAACATAAATGATTTGTTTTCTCCTTTTTTTTGTCTAACCTTTTTACAAGATGGAGAAGTGCCCATTTGTTCTGGTTATTAATTAGAGCCAGACTTTCTAAAAACACTACACTCCCACTGCTCTTCATAACTGCTACAAAGCCCTCATACAGGACAGGCAGCAGAGCATGACTGAGCAAGCCCTGAGAAAGAGACACCAGCTGAGAAAGGGAGGAGAAGGGAAGACGGAGGAGACGGAAAGATGCAAGTGTGTGAAAACCAGCCGAAAGGGTGAAAGACAAGGAGACAAAGAAGCTCAGAGCAAAACAAAGATTGCACTTTTTGTGGAGTCAGGCTGGAAAGCTGCATTAGGTGAACTAATGATGCATACAGCACTCTGGTTTCCTTCACAAACATCTCCTCACCCGACCACACACATCTATCAACCAGCTCCGTGTCTCTCATGAACACACACAGGCCTTAATCATTAATTTGTTTGGTTTAGTTTGTGGGTTTTCTCTTTGCTTTAGTCTAAATTAGAAACATGTCTGTATTTAACTTATTATTAAAACGGTTTGTTACACTTCCTAATTAAATTTTTATAGTTGGGTGAAAACTGTGTTTCCCTAAAACATTTGTGATTTTATCTTTTCATGCTTCGGTTAATCTTTTCATAGAGATATCTTTCACACCATCAGCAGTGTTTTCAGATCCTTTCATCAGTGACAGACTGATACACACTAGCAGCTAGAATTGATGGTCTGCAGCACATCAACGAGACTCAACTTGTTAAAAAATAAACACACCTTTTTATTTTATCGTATATCTCATCTTTTCATCAAGGGTTGTTGCCTGAGAACTTCGAACTAGCCAACTGTGATGGTATGCTGAGCTCCAAGTGTCTAAAAGACATTTACTATGATTTAAATATGGTTGGTACCGTCAAGAATTTGTCAAATTTTGATGTGCATTTAGCCGAGTTAACCAGCAGCTTCTGAGGAGTATTTTCAAACTGATTGTCAAAAAACGTATTTTTAGGAGAAACTCAACAAATGTATTTTTGTTGCAATAAAGACATGTTAAAAGATTTAAGCATATGGTTAAAACCAATGACTAATTTTAAAAATACTTGTATGTGTTGGGACACGCATATCTTTTAAATTGTCACAACAATAAAACATAATAAATGATAATGGAAAGTGTAAAACCCTCATTGTTTTACTGTACCTTGTATGGGCAGGGGATGTGAAAACGTCTGCAGTTCTCTTCCATCCATGTTGTTTCCCAAATTGTCCGGTAGGTGTGTTCATAGATGTAACAACCAATCACGGTCGTCAATGGGACGAGGTAGAGCACAGAGAATACTCCCATTCGAATCATGAACTTGACAAGTTTGGCCTGGTTTTCTTTCTCCAGAGGAATCTCCATTCGTACTTGATTTAGAGCAATAATTCCCACTAAAAGCAGCGAGACGCCAACCTGGAGAAATCAAAAATAATAAAATATATTGTTTTCTACAGTCCACACTTATGTAAGATGTCAACCATTCAATAGTCCACCTATCATACACTCCCACTGGTCACTACCTTTAGCTACTTATCCATTCTTTTCTTACAGCTTTACTCACCGCCACATTGAGGCAGAGTGGTGCCAGAACAAACCACCGCAGGGCATCGATGTCATACAGGCCTATGAAACACACTCCACTGATCCCATCTCCTTCTATTTTATTCAAGGCCAACAGAGTGACAGTCAGGGCCCCTGGGAGGCCCCAGGCAACAGCATGGAAGAGGAGGGCTTTCTTCTCAATGGCCTCACTGCCCCATTTAGGCACAGCGGCCAGGAACCAAGTGATTGTCAGTATGACCCACCACACGCTGCCAGCCATGGTAAAGAAATACAGCACCATGAAGAAAAGTGTGCACGCCTGAGAACAATGAGAAGAACAACTTCTGTTTAATCTACCATGAGACAGGAGTCAGTAAAAGCTGATGTGTTTGAGGATCTGAATAACAAATGTGTGACGTTAGAGCAGTAATACTAGATGGAAATGTTTTAAAATCTCACCTTGTTATGAGAGCCCTGTGTGATGGTGGAAGCTCTGAATTGTGCAGGGCTGACTGCATTGCATGCAACTCTGTCCTCCAGAAGGAAACCAAGGAAGAAGCCCAGAGACACCATGACGTAACACACAGCATAAAAGATGATTGGCCGCTCAGGATATCGAAACCTTTTCACAAACGCAAGACCAACTTAAACTCAATGTTGACATTTACATTATATTGAAAGTGATCTGGTAAGATAAACTCAGAAAATGTATGTTAGAAACCAGACAATTTTCAGTCATTCAGACCTTGTAACATCAATGAGGAATGTCAGGAAGGTGAAGAGCGTTGCAGACAGACACACAATGGAAATGACACCGATGAAGTATCGGGTGAAGGTCAGCTCCTGCTGGTTGAAGAACATTGAGGGGCAGGGAGCAGAACAGTCCTTCCTTCCCATAAAGGTGTAACCCAGGTCTGGGTCAATTTTGAGCTCTCTGGGGCACCAGAAACCATAATCTCTTTGGACAGTCATGGACGACTGGTCATTGGGTTCAGAGCCTGTTAGTGGGTCCTCTGGGCGAGGATAGAGTGCAGAGTCTGTTTGCAGGTCCTCTGAACGAGGATAGGGTTCATTACAATCTGGGAACCTGAAAAACAGTAACATGCATGCATAAGTCATACAAATGATTCCTGCAATGAAAAAAATAATATATATTTTTTTGTATTCATTCCTTTTCAGATATTTTGTTATCTTTTGTATTTATATTTTTTATACATGTTTGAAATAAACTTAAATAAACATTTCTAAAACGTTACATTATCACACATTACAGATTACTTATTTGGATATCACAACAATCTTTAAGATTAATAAAATTATAAAACATGAAAACATCACAAAAAGCTTAGATTACAGAGCTCGATTAAAAATGGTGACTATACGTCAATAAGACAGGTTTCAGCAAAGAACTGGACAAACATTTGAAATGTAACGTAAATGTACTCAGAAATGAAGTATTACCAACCTACATATAGTTTCTGTTGTAAGCTGACAACACATGAAGGACTTTTATTTAATGTCAATGATGAATTTCTACCAATCTTTCATGGAATAAATATTAAAATTAAACAATTAAATTAGGAAACAAAACTTTTGTGTTGGAAAATGACTTAATTTCACAGTAAAAAGTAGCCCTAAAAACCTATATGTACATTGCCTATACAGTAGCAAACAACATACTGGCAGGGACTGGACTCCTGCTTCCATGTTTTTAAATGAGTCTGAGGTCAAGACTAAAGAAAAGCAGTTTTAAAAACTAATTGTTAACCTGATTTATCCATTAAACAACTAGTTTCAATGTCTTTTGGGATCATAGGAATCTTGGAACACCCACGTTTGTCATGCTTCACTGGTCTAGCTGACAGTTTGAAGTTATTTAGAAGTAGTCTATAATTATGCATTATGTGTTTTGTCAGACTACAAGTTACACTACCAGAAAAAGAGTTCCAGAGAATACATTTATATCACAACTACTGGTTGTGTGTTGGTGCACCAAATCTTCATATTTACTTTTTTCATTTAACCTCTGCTGACAATGTCAGTCTTTGTCTCATGTCACCATAAAACTTTCCTCTGAGACGTTTGTTTTTAAATGAGTGTAGTCAACTACATTATTTGGTTTATTTTGAAGATGTGTATTTTCGAGCAAAGACTTTTAAAATCGACAGCTGCTTTAAAAGTACATGGTGTTGCAAAATCTCAGCTGCAGAAAACCACAAAGCGCACATCTTACACAGCGAATATGGCAAGTTTAGACATGGATTAGGGATGTGTAACAAAGCAGACATGCCTGTATTTTTAAGTGAATAATGGAGGATCAACCACAATAAAGAGATTTTTACTTGGCACATACAAATGCAAGAATTAGAACTTGGAAAATGCAGTTGGTGTGGTGAGATAGGGCTTCAAAGACTTAAACAACAAACTAGTGCTAAGAAATAACAGACAATAGGTAGTGAGTGGGGGAAAAACAACACTACAACATATTACAAAAACAACTTGATTAATTTGACCTTCTAATTTTGTCCACATAAATAACACCAAGAACAGAAGCAAGAAGCAATGGATTAAAAAAAGTTAGGATTTTATATTTTTTTTACCATTTCATACAGAGCTTGTCTCCCATTCAGTTAGTACTCAAGTTCTTATTTAAATATAATCCATGTGAAGGGTAATGCATATTTCAAAAAGATATACAAGACAGATGAGTGAAACATTGATTTAGAATTATGGCTGTCACTGTCCTCATCTTTTTAGTGCACTAATTTGCTAGCGTAAACAATCAGAGGAATTTCTCTGACAGCTCAAAAACTAAAAAACAAAACAAAAGTTAGTAAGGTCTGGCGGATAGTTTAGAACACACACAAAAAAAGAGACAAACATACACTCAGACTCCCCAGACATTCCTGACAGCCAATCATCAGTTTGATGTATAAAACCTCTAACAAAAATTCCTGACTTGTGAACAACTTTCTCTGATCTCTACTGAAGTCCCTGTACTTTCTTGTTGAACTGTGTCTGCTAGTAAATCTCTGCCTCTGCTGCTGAATGAAAGTTGACTCAGGAAAAGCTACCACCTGTAGCCAAGTTATAAGACATTTAAAACAGATACCACTGAACTGATAATCAAAAAAAAGAAAAAAGTATTGTCTAGTCATACCTGCTGCACTCCATGTCCTCTGGCCAAGTCACTCCAAATATCTCCATGAGCTTATGGCACTCATCCTTGGCTTTCTGGCAGATGGATCGACATGGCATAGACATCCGGCCATACTCAGTGCACACTGGAGCATACAGTGCACATAGGAACATCCTCAAGTCAACGCTGCACATGAGGTTTACCATTGGATGAAAAGGCTTTGGAAATAAAAGAACAAGAATTTTAATTTAAAAACTACATAAACTCAAAAGAAAATGTTGGCTAAGTGCAATACAGTGTGCATTTTTATACAATTTCAAATAATTAGTATAGGCCAACATTGCAATTTTACACAAAAATACATCCTCATTAACAAAAACATTGGGAATGCCTGTACAATTTACTCACTTTTAACCTATATAAATAGCCACCTAGGAGGAGGAAAAAACTACAGGAAAACAAGTGAGTTCCAACCCTTCTGTAGCAACTTGTACCCATTACTTCATTTGACATTAATGCTCAGAAGCTTCTGAAATATGCATGGCTGCAATCATATTACCATCACTGCTTTAAAACAGAGGACAGTAAAGACAGACCTCCAAAGGATGAGCAACAATCATGAATTAGGCAACCAAACAGTGGGGTTTTTCCACACACTACACATATATACTGCTCCTTTTAGTGGTAGATACAAATCTGAAAATAAAATGGTGTTTGTTGAAATTCACTAAATAATTTTGTTGTAAAGGGAAGAAATAATTTTTAAGATGGGGTTTTTGTAAACTTTCACAAAACACACTGCTTAGCTGCACACAACATACTGGCCTGAATACACAAATATTTTTCACCACTTTTGTAAGCGCAATACTGATTTAGAAATTCCTTCTTGAATGTGACTTTTCTCTAATACAGTCAGATGTTGTTCATAAAGTCAGTCTGAGCCATGAGTCATCTGTTAAAACCTGCAGTTCACTACGAGAAAACATTTTTTCTCTGTCACTTCTGTTGCTGATGTGTAAAGACAGATGGTCATACTTAATTTGTGCAGAGAGGACAACGTATGTTGACTGTGTTCTAATGCTAAGGGCTCGCACCTGCTAAAATTGATCTTCATGTTTTCACCAGTATATAATTAGTGAAATGATGCTGAGACAAAGCACCTAAGAGGAGCTAATGAATAGATAAAGCACTATGTTATAATAATTAATCTGAGCCCCAGTGTTTGTGTGGATCTGACTTATTGTACGTGACACAAAACACTGCACTTACATTGATCAGACACCATAAAATGTCAATATATGGTTACAGTGTGTATCAGTGCATTTGTGCATATATTCATGCATCAGTAGATGTGTGTTGTGTGCATGCTGGAGTGATTTCATAGGTTGTAAGTGTATTTTGATCGTTACTCAATTGCTGTGCTCTAGATTCACAGATGGAGAAGATGCTCCACCAGTAAATGGAAGCAGTGGTGCATGAGCGTGACACAGATTTGAGTACTGAACAGAAATGAACATCACGTGCACAGACTTTTTCTTTCAATAATTTAAGCATTTTTTAAACTCATATTTTTGTTCCCTTCTTGCTGAAATGCATAATTGGATTGAGCAGCATGTGTATATTTGTTTAGATAAATGTGTTTGAACCTATCAAATGTTGACAGGATTGATTAGCCATGCAGAATCATTGAGTTACTGGGAGAAAAAAAATATATTTTCAACAGTTAAACTAAGAAATATTTACAAAACAAGACACTTGCTTTATAGAAACCTATAGCTGCACAGATATTTCACAACTTATTTTTAATAATTCTGACTTAATTTTACATGACTGTGAAACATCTTTTATGCAAAATTATAGTGTTAGCCAATGGAGTACTTCTATCCACATTAACGCAAAACATTTTTTCTGCATCTTGTGTAAAAATGTCTCATTTTTGTGTGTGCACTACCATTATCCTAGTAATCACGTGAAGACAGCAAAGAGAGGTTAAAAGCAATTGAGATTAAATTTAATATCATCTGAAAACATTCTCTTGTCCTCAGTCTGGAATTCTGGTATGAGCACTGATCTGACAATCCATCTTCACCACCGTTTGTCCACCTGTCTCACTCATAAATCTCCTTTGGGCCTAAGGCCACAACTGAAAGTGGTAACTACTTTCTGAATGAGTGTCTTTTCTTGCCTGGAAGAGAATAAGCTTTCTTAAAGTCCCCTCAATCAAACTCCTCGGAAAATCGGCTTGGGACTCCTATTTTATGTGTCCTTATTCTACCCATTTCTCTTGTGCGTGCAAATATTGCGTGTCTTCATTTGTGTTTTCAGTGTATGTCCTAGTTCTTGCATTTAAAACGTGCGTGATGAAGCAGGGTTTTCGTGCTTGCTCAGATAATCACGTGTACAGAAAGCTGTGCACAATTATTCTGACATTCAGGGCAATTGCCTCCCATCTCTCTCCACAAAGAGAATATTGATATTAAGTGGCTTGGCTGCGCCACCCCACAAAAGAGGAAGGGACTGGCAATCAGCTTCCCACAGAGAATAACTCAAGTGAATTGCCTGACATTATGTATGTCAGTTGTGATAGACAAGCACGGAGAAGACAAAAATGAAAAAGCCTGCAAAACTGCCCTGAGGGTAAAAGCAAGATCCAACTAAAACATGGGTAATGTTGAAAAATGAGATGGGGGTGGGGACAAGAAGATACTATAAGCATTAAACAAAACAATACTTTGCTTTTCTTCAATGAATAAGCTTTGTGATTATACAGTACAAAATATCTCCAAGCAAATTATTTAATTAGTATAAATGCAATTCAATGTAGGCCAAACAATTTCTTGACAAGTATAGCTCTTCCTCACAGGTTACCGACAACAATTTTATTGTATTGTGGGAAAAAAAAAACTGAGTTATCTATTTAGCAAAAAACAAACGAAAGAACCTAAACACATTTGCTCAAAGAAAAATTTAAAATGGGAAAAGATGTAAAAATAACTGTAGCATGCGAATGAAATGAGTGCAACTGTGAGCATTCTGAATAAAAAGAATAGAACCAGAATATTTTCTTCTGTTTAAAAAGAAAAAGAAAGAAGAAAAAGACCCCTGACTGGTCCACCTCTGAATCAATGGAGGGATTAAGTTTCTCTTCTTTACTTCGTCTCTCCACAAAAGTTCAGGGGGAGGGAAAGAGACAAAAAGTTCAAGAAAAAACAACAGAAAAAAGACAAAGTTAGAGGCATGTGATTAACATAATGCACCCAATTACTACTGGCAAATAAGAGATAGAAAATGTAGCTGTAATTTTAGAGGCAAAAACAGACTGCGGTGTTTTAAACATTTAGGTATATGTGTGCAAACCTTTAATGCTAGACTACAGCATGTTGAGACTGAACAAAATGTTTTCTTAGTGTCAGCAACCTGAGTGTTTCAGGTGAAATATTGCGACGAGAAAATGACAGCGACATTCTATATATTTTAGTAATGAGTCGGTTACTTGGCTGAGATATAGTCACAAAAGCTAAATTGGAGAATTCTAACCAACAGCTAGCTTTCCTTTGTGTACCTTTCCCTGGTAACCAAACACAAAGTCAAACTCCACAATTCAAGGTTTTAGTTTTGAATTGTACACAATTTCCCTAAATTAATTTGATTGATATATTTTGTTTCGTCAGTATTATTTTGCGTGGGTGTGTCTGTGTGTGGGGTGGTGAGAATCTGGCATGTGCAGAAGGGGGAGAAAAAGAAAGAAAAGCAAGAAGAAAGAAGAAAAAACAGAAACCTGGAGAGGAATTGAGAAGAAAGAGAGTGGCTGTTACTCGGTGGATTAGAGAGTCAAATGGATTTGAAGGAGTGCTTAGTGTGTGAGAACCTCACACACTTCCTCTAGCTGTCACCAGTTTTGTTTTGTGGTCATATCAAGGTGACAGGCTGTTGAGTCTAAGCTTCCAAAAACACAGGCCTTGAACTGGCACCAGTCCAACTAGTTTTTATCAAAAGCTGCACCATTTAGTGTTGTGGTATACATGACTACCAAATGAATCATATTGAACAGGTACTGGACACTGCCTTTTACCTCTAAGCAGCTTCTTCATTGACTGCTTCATGGTTTATTGTTGTGTTATGAAATCTAGTGTAAAATAAATTGTGAAAAAATGAAAGAACTTTCATCAAATGAACCTTTCCTTTCCTTTGTGACACAGGAGTAACTTAAGAGTAAAATAAAACAGACATTTTCCTACTAAACCTTGCCAAAGTCTCTCTGGACACATCATCCTCACACACGGTATATTTTTTCTCGTACCATCTCTGTTTCAACTCACTCTCACATCAGTTATTTAGGGCCTGCAGCATAAATGCTGTCAGACCATATCAGCTGCTTTCATTACACTGCACATCACAGCAACATCCTGACTCCAGTAGCTATGAGCTAAATCCTTTATTACGGTCTTTCAGCAAAAGCAATAATGCTTTTATTTGCTTCTCCCCTTCTCCTGCCAGTAGATTCATCCATTTCTGCTCCTGCTACAGACTATTACCAACATCCTCCTTTAATGCATTAAAGCCAAATTACGTTCTCTCTTACTCCCTACGGTGTAAGTAAAGTGCATCATTACAGTTCAGTTATATAATGGTTACATGACTCCATGTACATCCCCTCATACCGCCCACTTTTTTTTCATTTTAAGTATTGCATTCCTACTGCTGCCCTCCACTTTCACTGTATAAATTTGAATTCAAGCTACATTTTAGAGTTCCGATATGCATAAATAATGAATGTGTTCATAAAGAAATACAAAAAACACACACACTCTGGCGATGTGCCTGCCTCTATTCTCTCCTGTGCTTGAGACACACAGGCGTTGGCTTTAAATGGATGAAGTGCACATTTTCTGACGCTCTCCTCCCTAATCTCTGAATAGACGGTTAAGAAAGGGGCACAGTTCTCTCACACTCTCTCCCTCTTTCATCCATTTGTTGGTTTATCCATGTCTGTCCATCGTTCAATCGGGAGGACCGCACAAAGCCGTTAATGGCATTCCCTTTCACGCTCACTTCCCCTCCCATCTTCCTTCTCTTGTATTCATGTCTTATTTTCTTTGCCTCCCATTTACTCACAGCAATTATGTTGACATGGACTTGTCCACCTTCACTTCTTTTGCCTTTTTGCTCCTTTTAACATCAGTATTCATCGACTTTCTGTCATTTTATATTGGGGGTGGGGGTTATAAAGCTATAACAAATGCAGTATACTGATTATCTAGAGTTCTCACCCATTACCTAAATTTAAAAGTAAAATTATAACTTGCTTAGTTTTTGTTCATCATTTGATTATAAATTTCATTTAGAAATTTAAATATTATTCATTTTATGTTAGTTTCAAAGAGCTGCAGGTTGCAGACCCTGACTCAATGCAAGTTAGGAAGAAGAGGTCAAAGGAATACAATGTTAACCCAATCAGGAGTAGGATGTCCTGATGTTATTAGCTACCCTAAGAGAAGGCTAATGTAATAATCGATGATCCAGCCTAAAGTTACGTGAAACTGTATCTTTATTGAGTCCTTCATCTCTGTCTTTGCCAGAGAACAATGAACAAAGCAAAAATTTAGAGACCATTCTTAGCTGGTGTCTTAGCTTAACTAAAGTTGAAAGGTGTTATTTTATAGCTGTATAGGCCCAGAACTTAAACAAAACAATACAGCAATAATTGCAAATCAAATTATAAATATTAAATTTTCGGAATTTGTTATGATTCTATGTTTACTAAAAAATAAAATAAAATGTAACTTCAGAAACTAAATACATCATTTTATTTGCTTTCCCTTTAATTTACAGTTCTTTTATCCTCCCCCTTGTCTTCCTGGTTTATTCTAGAACGTACCACACATCATCCAATTTTCCTCCCCTGCCTGTGTCCCTCCCTTCCTCCATTCCTCCCTTCCCTTCTTAGCCAGTTTAACTACCATGGCAACAGGTGATGTGAAGACTCTTTCATGGCCATGCCTCATTGAGGACAAGAGACAAACATTCATCCACTCACATTTTTGTAGATCTTCAACAATGGGAGAACAATATAAAAAGTATAGCAAACAACCATGCACATGAGGCAACACAGAAAAGTGTGAAAATGAGAATAAAAGCGTCAAAGAAGCATAGGACAGGGAGGGCAAATTAAATGACAAAAGATGGAGAACCAAAAGTGTGACAGTTGAACACCCACACGTCCTAACACCTCATTCATTCATTCATACATACATACAGAGAGAGAAGGAGAGAATAGAGGATATTAGAATTAAAAAAAAAAAAAATAAAAAAAAATATATATATATATATATATGTATATGTGTGTGTGTGTGTGTGTGTGTGTGTGTGAGTCTTATTATTAATAAGACAAATATACCTTACTTTCTATGAAGAGACCTATTTGCATACAAACTACAATAGATGCATTAATATGGAAGCCATTTTTGAAGAGATGAAAAGCTGGCTTCGTA
This sequence comes from Anablepsoides rubrolineatus, assembly GCA_031762495.1. Classification (NCBI taxonomy): domain Eukaryota; kingdom Metazoa; phylum Chordata; class Actinopteri; order Cyprinodontiformes; family Rivulidae; genus Anablepsoides; species Anablepsoides rubrolineatus. Next base: position 12,132,392 of record JARVGW010000322.1, read on the forward strand.
AGTGCACAATTAGTGGCACGAGAGCTTTTAAAGCGGATGCTGATTCTGATTTGCAGTGTGCTGGAAATATAAGAGCAGCATTGTGTTGCGTAGCTTTGCATGAGAAGGGGATCAATGATTGCAAATGTGTGTATGTTTGTGTGCATGTTAGTGTAAGTTGGGATTAGTGCTAAGGTTTAACTTTCTCCAACTGGCTGCTGACACATTTCCACTCACACACATCATAGACCAGGTCATGGGTTCAGATTAGGACCATAAGACATGGATAACCTATATTTGTGTAATTGTGCACCAAAGGGCTGCAAGCCATCTGAAAGAATAGACAATCCAACAGCTACTCAAAACAGAAAAACAGGAAAAGTACCCAATAAAGGCCTTTTAAGAACAACTAAAATCTTTGAAACTATTTCAGTCCAAGCAAATAGGATAGATTTTTTAAACCTTTTGATTCTAACCAGATAGTTGCTTTTCAACACTGTTTCTCAATCAAAAAACATACTAGTAACTAGTGCTCAAATGTAAAACAAATAATGTTATTGTAAATATCTGTTAAAGCAGAGGGCAAACTGAAGCTGTGTGAAATATAGAAAACGCTTGGACATGTGAGTTTATGGGTTTTGAGTTGTTTTATGACAAAATGCTGCCTTCCTGTTTATAGGGTTGTTGCAGTGTATGTTAGAATTATCTTGTTTTCCACTTGTAGGCATTTCTACACAGCCAACATACTGACAAGCTTCTGTCTCCTCTCTTTATTACTGAATGGCTAACCGAAGGCTAGAAGATGAGATGGACCCATTGATGCCAATATCGGTCAGTCCAAAAGTTCCCATTAATGCATTTTCAACCAGAATCAGCAATTTTCATGATCTGTACCCTGAACCCATCACACAGCATTTAATATTTTAACCTCCCAACACACTGACCACTGTGTAAAGGCATTTAACAGAAATAAACAAATAAAAATACATTTTTAGAATGAAAACTTGTGTTTATGTAATAATGCCAGGCTGTGGGGTGGTATTTTAGAACTGGAAATCCCTTTTTAAATCTCTTTTAGGAATTGTGAGACTGAATAAGCAGCGGTAGCAGCTATGTAGATGGGAACAGTCTGCCAAAAAACAGCACCAGGCAGTGCTTTTGTTCAGGGCATAAATAAATAATTACTTCATTTGGGTTAGCAGTTTTAACAGACTGTCAGAATAGGCAGGGTAATTAAGAGTTCAACTGAAATAAACAGGAACTTTTAAACTGAATGAGGACCTGTCCGTATATAAAGGGGTAATGAGCCTCTTCAAATGCAAAAAAAAAGCAAGTGCACATATGTGCACGCACACACACACACACACGCACTTAACATGGTACAAAAGCAACACAGCCACCCCACACACCCACAAAGCATACCTCTCACACAAACCTCTTTTATATTCACACAAAAACACAACAAACCTCAATCACAGGTTCACACACACACACACACACACACACACACACACACACACGTTGGCCTCAGTGTGGCCTTTTACAAATCAACCAGTCTGATTCTGAAACACAGGACCCCATGGTGAGAGAAACACAAACAGCAGAGACAGTAGAGTTGAAATACTTCACACAACCTGTTATTTTGCCCGCACTTCCCTCCATTTAATTTCTCACACTCTCTTCCTGGCATTTCCCTTTATTTCAACACTTTTCTCATCTGTTACTTTTGGGACCCATATGGATTATTAGCCCATTATTTGAAAATAATTTTAACATGTTTTTGTTTGTTCAGATATTTTTCTTTGTATATTATTAAAATACTTTAAATTTTATATACACTGTAAACCCAAATTAGTAATCATTACTAAAGCCGTTTATGGTAAGTGATTACACCGGGATGTCTAGTTTTT
>JARVGW010000322.1:12137369-12163585 GCA_031762495.1 Anablepsoides rubrolineatus
TTATGAAGAGCAAATCTTTCCCATTAAATTAGTCATGTGGCTAGGACATAAGGGTGTCCAAGGACTCCAGGGCATTATTCATCAAATTAATAGTTATCGGCTAAATACCACAATTAATCGTGATTAATTTTTTTGCCAATATTGCCCAACCCTATTCTGCATTCATAATTGCATTAATTTTGACAAATCTCCAAACAGCAATGACTGAAATGCAGCTGCTAACCATGAAAGACCCTCCAGTGTGTTCAAGGATGGCATCTCTTTGACTTCTAGCGTATAAATCCGACAGTTAAAATAAAACTTCAAAATCAATAATCATCACAACTAAATGACATTTTTAAACTTCTGTTTTAGAACACTCATCTGAGCACATGTGGACATGCATGTACTGTATGTTGACCGTGATAAAAACCCACAGGGTCATTGACAGAAGATGGCATTATGCAGCCAGAGTTTTCTAGTGAGAGATTATTAAATTTCCTCCAGGGTTCCCACCAGGGCAATCATGCTTGTTCACAGCAGAGCAGAGCAGGAAAACTGACAGAGCTCATGTTGTTAGTCAACCATCTTCAGAAAACTGCCTCTTCCATGACTGAAGGGACCGTGGGTGTCAGTTACTTGGCTCCTACTTCATCTGGGTCAAATCAAGTTCAACAACAGATGCTTCTCACAGACTCTGAGACGGCATGTTTTGACTTGACAGTGGGGAATTGACATGATTTAACAATTGCATGGACTTTCATGTGCTGACTGAATGCTATGACTACACATTTATCATACAGTAACCAGAGGAAGAAACATGAGCATCAAACAAAAAACAAAAGCTTGGTTTCTTAATCTTGACATATTCTGAAGGGAATAAATAAGATATTTGAGAGCGGCAATCCCACAGAGGACTCTCAAGAGACACAATTTACACTGATAAAATATGATGACAGCAAAACAAAATTTTTGCGTAATCATTTGCGTGTCAATCTGGTTTTTGACATGAGAAAGTGCTTACTATGCAGGACAAAAAAAAATCCCACAGGATTAAACATGCTATGTACCTAGCCAACACTGGCCTTGTACATATTCATCAGCTTTTCAGCAGTAGTAATTTAATATGCCAACTATGAACAGCTGGAAGCAAACTTGATTCCAGTAACTGTATTTGTTACTCATCTGACATTTAAGCTTACAACATCGGTCGCAAGCTAGCCAAAACATAGGCAAAACTGTGTCCTTAAGCATATGTAGCTGCTTTATGAGCTAAAGACATGGTGGTACATGAAAAAGCAAAAATGACACTAAATAATGCTGTTTAGACTGAATTATGTCAACATTCATTTCTCCAAAACTACCGGTAAATCTCGCCTTTTTTTCTTTTTCACTGTGAATTGCAGTTCAATTTTTAGTACATCAACAAAAACAAAAAGCCTAGGCCTTAAATACCATGCACTGATTTTGATACTAACAAAATTTGATGCAAACAGGTAATTACAGCATAGTTCATTAGCAAAACCTTGTTCTCTACTTTTCACACTCTCAATGGAGTAACAATAGTGTAGGGAAGAGAGGTAACATGATAAAGGTGGATAGTCTGTGTCTAGTATTGAACTCTGTATATGAAACAGCATTTCTCTATGCCCTAAAGCCAGTGCCAACATTCCAACCACATAAGCACCTCGCTGGAAGACGGTCTCCATATGCTGCTGATCAGGTAGCATATTCTGTCTGTCAGCTGCTGCTCAAAAAAAAAAAAAAAAGGCAGAAGAGACTGAGCCAGTGCCTACACATTTATCTGAGTCTATGCTTAGCAGTGACATGTAGCAGATGATGGATCTGTAACATGAGGAAGACAAAAGATCAAGTATAAACTTTTTGGTCTTTTTTTCCCCTCTAAATCCCTGACTTTAATACCTGTTGGCTTTGTGGATCCAACAGCTAAAAAAGTTCAGTGGCAAAAGTTTCTCAATGTAAAACAAGGTCACTTGTTCACATTCGAACACATCTTTTGTATAGAATAATAAAAAATACAGGTTACCTGCATAGGTATTGCTGAATGAGTGCTTAAGTATTGTGCTTTTTGCAGACATGAACACACAATTGATTTTAAAAAAAAAATACCTCTATTAGGCAACTCTTCTGATACCCAATTATGTATGAATAGCAAAACAAATTAATTGACCGATACATCTTTTTATTATTATAGGCTACATTATTAACTGAGCACTGTAATTTTCTGATCTAGTTATATCTGAGCCGTTCCGACACCATAGGCTGTAAGAAAAAAAAACAACCTAATTTGCAGCAGGTGCACAGCACGACATGACAAAACTCTGCAGGATGCTGCTTTGAAGTTGTTTACCATGACTGCATTTGCATTTGATTTAAAGCAAATTCTCAAAAATAAATTTAATGCAGTTTATTAGACAGTAGCATTACTGACATGCTGTGGTATACATCACCTAAAAGATTTACAAAAACCTTACCTCCATAGCCAGTGCAGCCGATTGCTGGTCATAGTGATTCAAGAGATTGGGCATAAAGGTGGTGTTGTAAGGCAGATCCTGGCACATTCTCAGTCTGATGGGCTCACAGCTGAACTCACTGTGGCTTTCTGTATATTCTATGTGAATGGAAACAGCAGGGCTAATCAGGAAGAAGAATAAGTGAAGGATAAAGAAAAAGCAAACAGGACCGTTTTGTCCGCAGACAATGGTTTTGCTTTTTGAATGCCTGTCTTTGGCACATTCTTCTCCAACAGGTGTTTGCATTTTAACGATCCACATATTTTCTCCGTCTTACGACATTACCATCATCTTCCCAGTTACTTGATGGCCAATGCTATATGCAAGTAAAGGGAGAAATCCAGACTGTCTAAACTGCAAACTGGATGTCCAAATTCATATGCCAGTTCCAAACAGAGTTGTTCTCTGTATCAATTCTCAAAATTTCCAGTCCAGACATTTTTTTTCTTAAAAGGGTTTAAAATGTGCCTTAAAGACACTCTTCAAATTAGTTCTGATTTAACAACCAAGATGTGTTTTTTTCCCCAGCTTTGGATGCTCCAATGGTCAAAAGCAGCTTCCCGTTGGTCCATCTCTAAACCAAGTCAAAAACCAGTCCACCAGCCACTTGTTACAGGTCCTCTGAGGGTTACTGTCCATCCTCTCCTTTCACCACTTGTTCATCTCTTCTCTCTGTATTTCCAGCAATGTTTGAAAGAATGGCTGAGCCCACATTGCACCATGACAACCAGAACGGTTTTGCAGACTCCCCTGCAAGACACAAAATCCACGTTAAATTGTCACACTGGATCAGACCCGTCAAACAGGTTCTACAAGTTCAAAAAGACAGGCTCGATGAAGGCAGAGGGGATTTAGTTGGAGTTTACAGTCTGATCAGCCGCACCCTTCTTTACACAAGGAAATGAAAGGATCAAGTAACATCACAAGTGTATATATAAATGTAATTGATGCAAAGCAGATTTTTTTTCTGACAATGCATTCTTTAGACAAACTGCCCTGGCTTGTGGCGGTGTGTGGGGTTATCTTGTGTGAGGCTGAAGTCAGCGGGGTCATGTTGCAGACTACAGAGAGCCGCCGCAGCTACAGTGGGTTCGGATGTGAACGCTACACCTGCGGACGTTCAGACGGACACCACCGCCGCCGCCCCCTCCCCACATCATTCACATCATACACACACTCTCACGTTTGTGCAAGGTTTCACTCCTCCGCGATGTTGTCAACACACCCACCGATACGACTTTTACGTGCGGCCAATGCAAACTTTAGAAATTAAACAGATCAATTCACGCACGGGTCAAAAAAAGAACCCGTTGTTGTTGCGCTCGCGCTACTCTGACAGCTAGCTAAGCTACCCGTGTTAAATTGATTGCTAATTTAAGTGAACACCTGCGTAACATTTACCGATAACGTTAGCTAAATATCGTTACCGGGGAGTGGGGGAAAGGCGGGCTAGTTACAGGAATCCCAGACTATATTTCTCACTGACGTGTCTGACTGTCGTTGAGACGGCTGACTCTCAGGAATGACCGACCATCAATCCGTTTGTCACCGCAGTGTCTTCAAGACAGCCGCAGCAGCAGCGAGGCGTACGCGCGTGTTTTCTCCCACAGCATTTATATTGGCCTCGCTTCGCCCATAATAGAACATGCACAGCTTCTTATCTAACGCTATTATAGTAAATGATTTACCTTTTCTGTGTGAGGAACCCCGAGCGGTTCGGGCGGTCCTCGGCGCTGTGGGCACTGCAGATGATCTACTCTCATTGAATCCACACATCGGGAACGCGCAACCAGCGTGGACGCGCAGAGAGAGGGGATGGATGCAGCACGTGGGCGTGTTACACTTGGAAACCGTATACTAAATAAAAACATTGTTTTTTGTGGAACACTACTTGTCATCATTTATTATAATTGTACTTACAGGTAACCTGAAATATATCTTGTAGCTTAATGAGTCATCCATCAAAAAATAAAACAATGAATACACAAAATAAAAAAGCAATTTTATAGTATTTTGAAACAAACATTACTTTTTTCAAATCATGATTTAGAATTAGTTTCATGATGCTGCAGCATGGCTGTATCAGTCGATCTTTATCCCTTCCATCCTCAGGATTAGTATTAGGTTAGTTCCTTCCACTCCATTGTGCTTGATACTAGATTAACTGTTTGATGGCTGATCTGATCTGATCCTATGTTGTTGGGGGGTCCATGACTGTGACAGCTGAGGCTACTGGCCCACAGGTTTAACCTTTTAATATGACCCCACTTAACACTGATCAACAGTACTCAACACCCACAAAACACCAAGTCAATACACAGTTTAGTTCCAAATTAAAAGTTTAAAACAAATAGTAACACATTGAAATACCTGCTATCAGTTTTCAGAAGCTCTTTTAACTGCTCCAACACAAGAAAAAATAAAAACAATAAACAAATTCAGTTAAATGTACTCCAGTTTAATCTGTATTGTCTCAGTTTTCTAAAAGCACATTTCAACAAATTTAGCATTTTTAAAAAAGTTCACAACATTGCAGTTATAAAAATAAAAAAAACTGTTGAATTGTTTGACTTCTATAATATACAACAAGCTAATGCATTACAAACCAACCTTTATATTTAATTTAATCTGAGCTGCATCTTCGAGAAATGTTTGCAAGCATTTCTGATGATAGCTTCCAGTCTGACTCCAATACGTACTGTGAAATATTTTATACTGATAGGTATTAAAATAAATGGACAAATAAGGAATAATAACAAACCTCAAGACTCCAAACCTGAATTCTGAAAAACAAATGAAACAGTGTGTAGAATGCAACTCAATCAGCATGGTGTTTAAAACTTGGATTAAAAAAAAATTAGATTTTGCACAGATTTGCAAAGATTAAAACATAACTAACTAAAAAAACAAATTATCTTTAGCAACTAAAATGTCTTCATAATGGACAAGACATGCCAAGAATAACACCTTTAGTACTCCTAAACTCAAACAGTGAAGGAACCTTACCAATAAGAGTGACATGTTTCTGTGGTACTATCCACACATGTATAAGCACGTCTAATATTCTTTATATTGGCACAAAAGGTTCAGTGGTTTGAAATGAACAGACTGAAACCAGCTGATGAGGTCTGTTAAACTTCAGGATCTGAGTGTTGTCCCATCAGGCGGCGGGTGTGGGAGGAACGCTCTGCCTCTTCCTCCAACTGAGAGAGAGAATGAAGGAAAATAAGACTCGACTCGTCACAGAGTCCAAACTGTTCTGGTTTGTTTGTATGAGGTCAGATATGCACACATAGTAGCTCTCAGGTAAATTGATTAATCAGGATTTAATTTTTTTTTATATCAGGGAGGCACAAGAAATCAAAACAAAAAACTATTAATAGAAGAAAATTAATTTGCTGTTTAAAAAAAAGACTAACAGATAACTGTTTCTTTTAACTTTCTGAAACTCTTTTGTGAATAAAACCCTAACCTGACACATTAAGAAACTAAAAAAACATTTATATTTATCATTCATATATAAAATTACTTAAATGTTAGTAAATAAAATGCTCAGCAAAAGTCTTGAGAATCAGACAAAATGTTCAGTTAAAGTTCGATATCCTCCTGAGACCCGAGCTTTTTCTGGATGTGCATTTTTTTCTATCTCAATGTCTTCTTAGGAGGACACAGGTTCTCAGGAGGATATTACAGGTAAATGTGATCAAATGTTAAATCAACAAAATTCTTCGTAACTTCACTAAATATTAACCTTTTGTTCAAGTGTAAAATAAATGCCAAAGAAGGCTATAATATATATTAATAATAAAACTAGAGAACCGCTTAATGCTGAAAGTTGTTTGCAGAAAAAAGGAAACGTATACAAAAATTTTGCAATTTGTTGTAAAATAGCAACAACAACAAATAAATGGAACAAGAAAGTAATTAAAGATTCTGAAGCTACAACAAAGAAGCAGAAAGAGCATGTTTGCTGAATTAGGCAGCTGAAAGTAGCGAAAGTTATCACAAAAAGGCTAATTTAACTGAAAAAGGCTAATATTAGCTGAAAGTAGCTAAAAGGAAGCTTAAACTGCAGAAAAAAGCTGAAAGAAGCATAGACTGCTTAAATTAGCAGAAAAACTAATAAAAGCACAAAAAAATTATATAAGCTGAATAACTGAAAAGAGCAGAAAGATGGCTAAAAAAGCAGAAAAAGGCTAGAATTAGCAAAGAAGAAGCTGAAGGGAGCTAAATTTAGTGAAGAAGTTAAAAAAGCAGAACCAGAACAAGGATGAAAAGTGCAGTAAAGATGTATAAACATTTTGCAGGATTTTAAGAATGTCGAAGAAAGCTCTATTCTTTTTCAATTAGAATAAAAAATGGCCAAAACAGCTGATTATAAATCGCTGAAAGACCAGAAGTCAAAGTTAGAATGGCCTGAAGAAGCTGAATGTTTTGATATATAAATTGTTAAAATGGCACAAAGATTCTGGAATGAGATACGTGCCGAAAAACGTATGTAAACAAAACAAAAAGTTCTTCATAATGTAAAGTGTGGATAAAAAATGAAGCAGTGCTGGTATGCTTGATTCACACAATAATAACAGATTGAATATAAAAGAACAAGTATCAGGACATATTTAACATGTTTTATGCAACCAACTTCATAACATCCTCTGTAATTAGTTAGAAATGAAAACGACGCCTTTTTGACAGCTCTTCAGTAAAGGTGACACTAATTTGATGGATACTAACCAAACGGTTGAAAATATTTGGAATTTTTCCAAACCTTGCCTTTCAGCAAAAAAAGATCAAAATAAGACATTTGAGGTGGGGAGCCCCTGCATTTGATCTTAATGATGAGTCTATGTAAGAAGGTCTGAGTCAGATTCGGACTCAAACACACCACAGTGTTACCCCTCAAGCACATCCGCCTGCCTCACACAAAGAAACACACCTGCTCTTTGATGTAGCTATTCCCACAGGGCGCCAGGCCTCTGAGGCTCAGTCCAACGATGAAGCACCACACTGAGAGCCCGACCTCAGCGGCCGACAACACGGCGCAAGGGATCCACAGAGCCAGGGTGGTATCCTGACAGGGACGAAGAGGCGGAAACAAAATGGACAGCAAGGTTAGACCAATTCTTCTGTCATACTACAACATAAATAACAATAAAACTTATGACTAAAATTGGACCTTTCAAGAATAAATGAACCTTAAGACTCACATAGATTCGTGTCGTATCAAACGGACACTGGGCACTGACAGGTGACCGAGCGTTAATGGGCACCATTGTCTCGTTGCATCCAAACATCAAACTTTTTCCATTGTTGGCGACGGTGATACCAAGGGCCAAAAGGAGGCCGGTGCAGCACGCTAATGACAACAAGGCATTCAGGAATGATGCAACCAGAAGCCCTATTTGCTGAGGACACACAGAGACAACATCATCTACAGTGCAATATTCACTACGAGTCTCAGAATCTGAAGACAAATTGAACTCTTACCAGTTTGAGATCATGAAGGTTTCTTGATACTATGATGGCAATAATCCCAGAGGCAATACTCTGCAAGATTGAAATGATAAATTGAGCATCTCATCTCCAGCAAAGTAAGTTTTATTTGAGGAATAATCCTAGCCTCAGGTTGTGAAACTGCATCTTTAATTTGGATGCCTGGCGAAGAAGATTCAAACAATTCTGTGATAAAGTAAGAAGCAACCAGTAAAAAAGCGCATATAGTCCGATTTATTCTGTAACTCTTTTGTGTTTTGTCTGTTTTTATTTGCACAACCCCCATATTCATTTCAGAGGTCATTTCAGTCAAAAGTAAACGTTAACACTTTTATTACTGACAAGTGTCAGATTATCTGATAAATGAATGTAATGAGGCCTGCCCCAAAGGGACACCTGATTGGTTTGAAGAACCAGCTCCTCCATGAAAGGCACGTTCAGGCTTGACTGCAGAAAAACATTCTCATCAGATTTACTGAGCTACAGGATCATATCAGCTCATGCAGAGAAAACAAAGATCAGGTGAATGTTGTTAGGCCTAAACGTTTGAGGAATCGTGAATTATAATATAAAACAATAAATATATAAAAATATGTTCCAAACATGCAATAAATCTTTAAAATTATTTATTTTTTGTTCAAAACTAGATGGAATCCAAGTATTTGTTTGTATTTTCTTCAGGCAGAAATTGCTTTATGCTGCAAAACACAAGTGTTTATAAAACATATGTTTTGCATTGCAATAGGAAAAAAAAGTAAAATACTCCAAAAATAGATATAGTTGTTGATAATAAGTGGGATTTCATTTATGTCACAGATATTAAAAACATTGCAGCTGCAGAATGGGTTGGACAAGTTGTCTTCAGTTTTTTGTCCTAAAAACATTTAAGACAAAAAAGGTTCAGATTTCTGTAATGAGCAGCTTTAATGTGTGGATTTTATATCTCAATGGCTGAGCTGACTTTAAAACCAAACCATGTAAACAGTGACTCACCAGCAAGCCAGAAGTCACAGAAATGATGTTAGCTACAGTGTACTCGGTGCTGGTATGCTGGGTGGGTTTGGAAATGTGGCGGAGGACGTTGCCGTGGACAATAGCTCCAAGGATGAAGTTGATATGACCGACCAGAATGAGAGTTAAGCCCTTTTTCATCAACCTCCCTGGACCTTTGTCCTTATCTGGAAGACAAAAATCACAGAATGGTTTCTATATTTAAATGACACACACACACACACCCATGTTTGTTTCTTGAACCCTGTGGGGACCTTCCATTGACTTCCATTCATGTTTTTTAGCCTTTATAGCCTAACTCTGACCATATACTCTAATGTTAACCTCACAGGTACCTACCTGACCCTAAAACTAACCTAAACCTAAACCTTGGTCCTAAACCTAACCCCACACCCGTAACATGTATTTGCAAAGGCTGCTTTTTTTGGTAAAAAATTCCTCACGTTGTAGAAAAAACCATCCACACACACTCTCACACACAAAAGATTTAAAATTATAATTAACACTAAATAAACCACATATGAGATCAAATCCCACACTCAAAGCAAATTCTGGTTAGTGTTTAAACATTTTTTTTTTAGTTGTGGCATTGATCTATAGATTTATCTATTTTCAATGAACTTTAAATCAGTGGTTCCAAAGCTGCACAAAAGGGGTCTTAATATGATTTATAAAAAACGACTGTTGATAACTCAGTTAGCCTTAAATACTATAAATAAATAAATAAATGAATAAGAATAAAAAAAAATATTAAAAAAAAACATGCTGACTTGTAAGCAATATAAAAAAAAATGTAACTAGCATATCACAGCTTAAATTTTGTGACTGAAAAGTTTACACTTTAAAAAACATTGGTGCAAACTCTTCCCCACTACATTAATGTAAATGCAAAAATAAATAGTTAATTCAATTATTAATAATAATAATAAAATGAAATGGCAGCAAAAAATAATTAAATTAAAAAATATATTATATTATTTTCCACAAACTGCTTTACTGTTTGTGTGTTCCATGATTTTTCCATTAAAAAAATAAATTGACACCAGATAGCTATGACTCACTGGCATGCTAAAAGTTAATACATCCCAATTAAGAAAATTAGAACGACTTCCAGCCTCCAGATATTTATTTCTATTTGTACCTGAAGCTCTGATCTTAACGGGGATTAAAGAAAACTGAAGAGACACGAATACAAAGAGACTATTCAACAGATCAATGTCTAACACAAATAACTGATTCACATTTTAACCAAAAAGTACTGCTAAATGAACAAACCTTCCGAATATAACTTTTTTAAATACAATCCTGGGTAGGCCTGTGGTCTGGTACATCCGTGCAGTCGGACATTTGCTGCTCGACATTTTTTTGGTTTGTTTTCATCAACTTTACAAAACGCGGAGAACTACTCACCGAAGTTGCACATTTCTCTGCTCGGACTGAAATATCCTTCAACATAAAAATCTTTTTCAAAACTTTCCAGGTAAGCGTTTAACACAAGTCTGCACCTCACGGACTTCCCTTTGTCCACTTCCTGAATGACGTCATCAAACCTACCTTCTGTGACTTACCTGTGACTCTGAACAGGTGTTTCTCGGAGAAAGTTTGAAATAGACCAACAATTTAATTCTAAAACTATACCATTTTCTATGAATATTTCAAGAAAGTGTTTGTTGTTAGTAATTGCTATATTTCAGATCCAAAGTTGTACATTTTCTAAACTCCACTTTATAGTAGCCTATTTATCTTATTTGTCCACCTTAAATTATTTTACCAATGCAAAAGCATTAAAGACCAAAAGGTTTTGTAATGAATTGTAAACCTACCCAAGCCATATTTTTATTGTAATTTCCATTTGTATTTTTGTACTCACATGCTTCCCATAACCCTTGATATGGACTTGCTGTTGCAAGAATTTTCTGTACATACTTTTATTTTTTGGAATAAAAATAAGGCTCCTAACGCTTTCATAATTACAATTAACCTGACACACACAATAAAACTGAGACAATGATGCTTTTATTTTTATGAGATTTTTTTTTTCAAACTTTGATATTTGTCAGGAGATAAGTCTCAGAAAAAAGAGGCACGTATTTACTGACATTGGTGTCATATACTAAACGTATAAATATCTATAACCAAAATGCTCACATCATGGAGTAACAGGTTAGAGCTGCCAACCCATTTTGATTATTTAATAACCAGTTTTCATCACCACCAACACAAAAAAAAAAAAGGTGCAATAGTACCACGAGAGGCCCGATTAGGATGCAAAATGTCAATATAAAGCTCTGGTGGTCACATTGTTTGGTGCGTTTACATTCACCAGGTTGACTTTGAGCACATCTTTGGGAAAATACAATCTTAGCAGTTTACAGGAAATAAAAAAAACCCCACTGAATGTGATAATATTGACAACATGTTACATGGAGCAAAACTGTAACCCAATATCTCATAAAATACTACTTCCAAGATACCCAACCGCAACTGTTTGATAAATACAAAAATAATGCATGAGGTGAACATCATTGTACAAATTAACAACCAGCATTGTTGGAGACTAAGGCCTGAAAGCTCAAACGGTCTTCAATTAGCAGGTCAAGTCATTACAAGATTTTAACTTTAACGAAATATAAAGGAATTTTTTTTAAGTAACAGTGTCTAGTGTACAAACTTTAAATTTGATTATTTGCACACTTACTGCATGTTTTTATAGAAATTTCAGAACTGTGTGTTTCCAGTAACAGTAGTACTGAATAATCCACACGAAAAAAAAAAGAAAGCCCCAGTAATCTTACATTAGGTCAACTCAAGACCTGTAGGATACAAAACGTTGATGCAGTTTTGTGTTGTTGTTTTTTTACTTTGAATAATATCTTGCTTTTGGTTGTACTTACTTCTCAGTCAACAAATACAGAACAAAAGAAAAGTAGAAACATGAAAAATTGTCTTGGCTCAGACTCTCAATGTTGTCACCATATAAAAACCCTACACGGTAAACAAAGTCCAACACTTGGAATCGAGTCTGTCACATTTATAAGAGCGCACACTGACCTATCAGGAAAAGGCAGCCTACTTTGTACACGATATAATGGCAGAATTCAGTACACAAGTCACATAAATTCAGAAGGCAGAGTACCATGTAAACTCAAAAAGCAGCAAGTTTAAAAAAAAAAAAAAGACAAGAGAACCTGAAAGCACTTACAATGAAAGTCATGTGCAATATGTATTTATATATGAAAGTATATATAAATATATACATACACATAAAATACAAACAGAAATTTAATGACACTGAGTTCACAGTACCTCAAAGTGAGCAGGAGATTCCATCCCCAAAATGAAAAATACTATAACGTACATCTGTGTTTTTTTTAAAGCTATTTAAGAAGTCAAATGAAATAAGTTTCATGCCTGCAACCTACATAAACCATTACACACATTTAACCTAAAAGGGTGTTGGCTAGGTTGAACAAAAGTAAAAAAGTTGAGTGTTACGTCACACAAAGCAAAACAAAAATGACCTAAATGATGATGAGAACCATGTGCAATGTCAAAGAATAAAATGAGACCTGAATTGTTTTCTTTGGGTGGCAATCGCTCTTCATTACTAACAAGGCTACAGTTTTTTCAATAGGTGTATATACAGACATTAAACTGTAAAAGTACACCAGTGAGTAGTGCCTACAGTAAAGGAGAGAATAAGCTAAACATCTAAAAAGGGAATCCGATGGACGACATTTCTGTAAACAAAAAAGTCTGTCTCAATGTATTCCAGTCAGTTCTGTTGGGATCAAGTGTTAGATATACTAATGGCATTCATCAAACTATTAGGCTTACCCCACACAATGGTCAACTCATTCACAGTATTTCTACATGTATTAATGAATGTTTGCTTTGACTCTTAAATATTAATAATAATTAAAAAAAATAATTCACAGCAGATGGTTTCTTTTATAATTTTTTTCGTATGGTTTGTGTGCCTTTATGTAGTTTTCTTCCCTGATATAAGGGACGATTTACTCCTTTGGTCACATATCCACCCAGAGCTTTGTAGAAAAGACACACCGGGGGAAACAAATCATTACAATCATTATGTTGTATATTCAAAAAGAGAGATTGCGAAGGGATTTCTGAGAAGATTTTCTATTGAAGAGCTTGGCTGAAAGTTTCTTCGAGCAATGAAGATATTTTGACTTGGTCCATCTGTGAAGAGTAAAAGAAAGAAAAAGACATTTTAAACATCATCTATGCAGCTGCATGCACAACAAGCAGCTCAACTTGAAATAAAGCAGCCCGAGTTCCAATAATACAGGCTGACCTTTATCTTTGTGAAAACTGGGTGACCTATGATATTGTTGCTCTTTTACAAAATACCCTTCAGACAAATGCTGACATTTTCTGACCACTGTTGAGCCAGAACATCCCACAGTAGCTGCATTTGTAGACATGCTATAGACCAGCTGTCTGCCACCACACCTCATCGGTCACTCAGATCTTTACACTTAGTTGACTGATGAGGACTACAGTTTTTCTGCTTACAACACATCAAAACAAACCATTCATATGCCGCTTAATATTTACCCCACCCATTGCCAGGTGCCATGGCTATATAATAAATGTTTTTTTTTAATTTACTTGTCAGTGGTCATAATGCACGCACACCCACAGGTTCTTTGCAATCGTTAAACACACAAAAACACCCACCTCACTGATCAGACCCAGTTGGACCAACTCTTCAGCCAATACTTGAACACTCTCATCTGAAACAGTGATAAAAATGTAGCTCAGCATCACATACACACACAAGTCTGGATTTGTTTCAGATATAGTAGTTACAGTTCAACAACTCTTTGCATCTATGAATCCATGTTGATGTAATATAGTGTATTATAATAAACCTGAGCTGTCTTTGGCTTTTCCTTGCTTCATTTTTCACTGCAGACAGTTCTTTCTTGATGAATGCCAGGATCATCAAATGTGCACATGTGAAGAGCCCACTGCCTCCAGTGGAAGACGATATGCATGGCCTCCACATGTGCAAACCGATATGAACATTACTGACAGTCATGTTTATACTATTTTTGGGTCAGCTGCGTCCAAGTGTTCACCCCTTCATTTGTCTAGTCAAGCTAAAGTTTCACATTTCAGTCTGATAAGAGGCAATAATGTGCTGCAAATCTGATATGGAAATGTTCTATTCCAGAGAAAACATGTTTAATAATCAGTTTGTAATTTTTTTTGTCTGAGGTGTATTGCTACATTTTATTCAACATCTAGCAAAACATTAATAAAAAACAGCAAAAAATTAAAAAATATCAAGCAGGATGAGTTTGCCAAATTATTTCAACAGAATTTTAATATGGTGAGAAACGTCTAAAACTTGTTTGCACAAAAAACAATAAATCCACGGTTTAAACTATTACAACATAAATGGCTGACGAGGAGACAAGGTGTCCAATATAGCTTGAATTTATAACACAAGTCCCCACAGACTCCAAAGCGCTTTATACTTCAATCATTCACACACCGATGGTGGTAAGCTACAATGTAGCCTGGGGCACACTGACAGAGGTGAAGGATGCCATGCACCAGCACCGCCAGACCCTCTGACCACCACCAGCAGGCAATGACTGAGACAAATGGAAAGGGGGTTCAAACTGGCAACCCATTGGTTACAGGACCACTCACCTAACCACTCTGCAACAGCTGTCCCATGATACATCATTTAGGGAAGTTATTGTGTGTATGATAAGTGGGTGTCTGTTTTGATTGGTTGAATTGTGATCTGTGTTATTAAAATCATTTTTAATTTATTTGTGATATAATAGATAAAAACCAAGAAAATTATTTGAGAAAAAAAATATGTATAAATGTTTTGCTTAATACAGACATTTACAAGTAACTCAATATAATTTAAGTACAGTAGCTATATCTTACATTGTAAAGCCAAAGTCATTAATGAACTAAAAAATTATAGCAGTTAGGAGTAGAGTGCCCATGGAAAAAAATGCAGGTGGGTGAATTAGATAGGCTCTCTGTCAGTTAGTGAACACACAGCTTAACTTTTGCACTTTGGTCGATAAGGAAAGCTTTCAAGAATCCCCCGATATCAACAGGAGAGTGTGTTTACAAAGAGGACAAGGTGTGTTTGTGAAACTGATAAGTGTGTGGGAGTGTATACAGACGCAGAGAATGTCAGTGAGATTAAGGAGTGAGAGAGGAAAAAAAATACAGTGAGAAGCTACAAAAGAGGGAAAGAGCAGAAAATGTCCAGTTATTGAACATGCTGAAGTGTGTGAGATCATGTGTTTGTGTGTGGGCATGTTTTTGCTACATTGTGGGAACCATTTTTCCAAAAAAGGCCGCAAAGTGGGGACCAATGCCCGGTTCACATTGGTATGGATGCTAATTTTGGGTGGGGGGGTTAGGATTAGGACCAAGGTGTGAATTGAGTTTAGGTTAGTTTTAGGGTCAGGTAGGTACCTGCAAGGTTAATTTTGGGGTAAATGGTCAGGCTTAGGCTATAAAATTACCAGAAAATAAATGGAAGTCAATCCACAGTCCCCACTGGGTTATAAAAACAAACGTGTGTGTGTGTGTAATAGGCGTGCATAAATGACAGACAGGGACATGAAAGCCTGAGAAGTGATGGGAAGGGGAGGCGACAGCTGTCAACTGCAGTATCTTACAGTCATGACATTCCCCACATGTCTGCAACATTACACATGCTCAGCTCATACCTGTGTTCATGCGAACATGCATGTTCAAACTGACTACACATGTGGCAAAATACTTTTCCCATTAAGCAATGAAACAAGACACTGACTACAGAAGGTGTAATACTGAAACAAATAAATTAACATTTTAGAATTAATATTTTACAAGACAATACACATGGTACTTATTGAACATAAATTACACAGAAGTGGCAGTAAGAGTAATTGTTTTGTCACTTTTTACTGACATGATTAATTTTAACACCTCATTTCTTTTTCTTCTAACAATTCCCAACAACAATTTCTACAGTTTTAGTAATATTTTGAACAGTTCTTAAATCTAATTCTTTCAATTTCAATTTTATTCTATCCTGACATGGTTATTTAGGAAATGAAAAACTATTCCCCGAGTTAGTAAAGGTCAACTTGCTGTCAGTTAAAACATTCAACACTGCAGGATTTTTTTCCCAATAGACAGTCTGTCTGACAGTCCGTCTGCTGAAAATAGTCTAGACTTTTTGAAATGATGTATTAACATGCATTGCGACACCATGCATGAACTCTCTGCAGCTCTCTTTCCTTATGTTCTTCAGCTCACAAACAATAAAGACTGAAATTACTTAGCATATCACAGATATAACCTTATTATTTACTGCAGTCATTTAATTCTTGCCTACTAAATACACGCTGTATTCAACATTTCTGATGAGGAAATGACTGACAAATGCGCTCACAGCTGAACACAGTTCAGGACGAATGGATACCAATCTGTTAAAGTGAACAGGACTAATCTTTTAAAGTATCAAAGTACTTACTTTTGGTATCCACTCCAATAATGACTTAGTGGGAATTTCGAAGCTTGACCCTATATGTTTTTTTTTATTTGTAAACCTTGAGTACTTGTGCAATGTGTCTGTCGGCTCAAATTTTATTAAAACTTCCCTTTTAAAATAAATGTTTTAGAGAGCATGTTCTTTTGTTTACTACAAATAGAATGAAAGGAGTTGATCTTACGAGGCAACATGTCACAGCTGAGGTGACGATTCAGTTTATCTTCCAGTTTCAGCAGTAACGTTAGCTACATGAAGAGAAACAGATGACAGACAATATTATTTAACTTCTGTTTTGTTTTTTACTATTAAACTGCTGCATGTCAATGAGAAAACTTAAATGTACAAAAAATTACTTTAATAGGAAATGATCAACATCTAAATTTTAAAACAAACTTACATGATACTTTAGTCCCTCCTCAACAGGTTCTATGTTACACTGCATTTGAATGACCTACAACAAAATGTAACAGATATAAAAGTCAAATCTAAGTTTAAAAAACACTGGGAAACAGGACAATTTGATGCTAAAATATTCCAACAGCCTGTGTTCAGTATATGCTACTGTACACACCCTTCGTGTCTCGAGCTCTGCAGGTTCAGGTGTGGGGGATTTGACCAAAGGAATGACAACAGGAGATTTGACCGTCTTTTGTTGAGCCTGCTGTGGACTCGGTACCCCAAAAGCTGTCATTGGATAAATACCATTCCTAATTGAAAAGGTATGGCAGAGGGGAAAAGGGGATGTGGGAAAACATGATTTAAGAATGGGTAAAAGGAGAAAAATTTGACAAGTTTATAACACACAGGTGTCAAAGAGAAAAAGACAGATGATATTAGTGAGAGTCTAAATCAACAACACTGGAACCATAAGACCATAAAATCTGTGAAAATTCCAGGATACTACTTCAGGAGGCCACTGAATAATAACAAGTTATGCATTTATGATTGCCGAAGTAGGCGTCATAACTCTATGAAGGCTCACTACTACCCCCAAGTGGCCAGATAATGTATTTTTGTTTTATTTTATTCTTATTAGCTTCTTACTGTACGTCCTCCAGGAATTTGTCAAGTTCCAAAGCAGGAAATTGTGACAGCCTAAAATCAAACAAACAAATCACTTTTTGAGATATTTAAAATATGACAGTTTAAAGAATAACTTTTTTTTTTATTTACTTGAGCTGAACATCCTCTTTAGTCACAGCAATGACCAGATTGGGATCCAACTTCTTGGTCAGCTCCTCAAGGGCATTTTCAGGAATCATGTCTGAAAAAAACAACAGAATAATAGATCAACACTCTTAAAAATAACTCTTATTGTTCTCTCTGTTAGGGTTCTACAAAAAACTGACTTTAGCTATGCCATGCCAGACTACTGACATGTGTTTCCTAGAATCATCCACACACACACATATATATATATAAATATATAAAAGAGTGCACTGATAGTGAGCCAACGCTCACCTATTCAATCTATTTTCTATTCAAATAGTAAACTAATTATGTTTTGCATCCAATTATATTTGTGTGTGTGTGTTGTGTGTGTCTGGGACTCACGATGGTGGCTGACAATACAGTGAGCAGCCAATAGTTTTAGGAGCGGCACTTCAAAGAGAGCTTGATCAAAAAGCAGCTCCCGGGCTGTGGGTCTTACACTGGGATCATTCTCAAGGCACTTTTGGATTAACTTCTTAAAAAATAAAAATGAACACCATGTTACACATGTCTAAAGCAAAACATACTGATTATTCAATTCAGTTTATTTATATAGCGCCAAGTCACAACAACTGTTGTCTCAGGGCACTGTACACAAAAAAAAATTAAATAAAAAAAATTATAAAATTGAAATATCAAACGACGAGTCATACAGTATTATTATACACAAAAGGTTTAATTTCTGGATCTCACCCTCTGCAGCGGGTCCTCCAGTAACTGTATGGAGTTGTCGATGGCTTCCTGAGAAACATATGAGGATTCTCCATTTCCCTGAATTTCTAAAAGTGCCATCTGCAACACATCAACACATTGTAAAAAAAAAAAAACCCAACATCTTTAAACACAAAAAAGACTCAAGCTATTAAATGTAACCTTTTAGGACATACCTCTAAGGCACACATGCCAAAAGAGTAAATATCTACAGCCGTGGTAACATCATTATCAGCTGAAAAGGAAGCAGATGTTACAAATATCACTTCATAGCAAAGTCCAAATTTCAGACACACAAAAATCAAAAATGCTGTAAAACTTTAACAACATTCCAGCTGAATACTAGAAACAGTCACAAGATACAAAATGATACCATTTGGTTCAACTTGCATTCTCAAAACAATGATTTGATAATTAAAGATTTCATCCTTTATCTATCTCAGGATATAAACTATGAAACACGGAGTCTTTAGTTTGTCCACGTCTTAAATAATTACGAAAAAGGTATAGCTCTCATTTATGGTGGGTTGATTTTGAAGTAGGGCTGCGCAGTATATGCGGTAGACGGTAGAAACGGTAGAAACGGTATGAAGTTGGCCTATGGTAGAAATTTGCCCTCTACTGTCATATCATCGGTTAGGTCATCGCACCTGAAGCCCTGTTGAGCAGAGACAACTGAGCAGGAGTTCGAAATAAAATGAAAAAATGATAGCGTTTTAAAACACGTACAGAGAGAATAAATCTTCAAAATTTCCCCCTCCTGCTGTAGAAAAGCTACGTCGGGAATCCTCCTCCCGACTCTCCTGCTGCACGTCGCGCAGATCAAAGCTTTGACAACCGGAGTTTTTCACATCCAAGTTGTCGGAGAAAAAACTTTATGTATTGTTACCCAGAGAGATGATAAAAAACATGTAGACGAAGTTAGTTCAGTCATAAATCCATCTTGCTAATGTAAAGTCGGCTTCTGCTCTGATGATGAAGATGTGAAAATGAGCGTGCAGAAGAACAGCTGATAGGTTCAGCAGGCAGAAGCTCATTGTCTGACAGGCAGATATTAAAGCAAGAATGCTGGGTTTAATTATGATTACAGTTTTCAGCAAAAAAAAATGCTCTAAAAATTACATTATCTTTACTTTTTTATGAAATTTTTATACCGCAATATATACCGTTACTGTGATAGGATTCAATTTATACCATGATATGTATTTGAGGTCATACCGCCCAGCCCTATTTTGAAGCTAGTCTCATTTTGTTACAGGAACAAATTCTGCTTTCTTTATAAACTGTTAAGCCAGATTGTTGCTGAGGTTGCCCCTTCTCAATGTTTATGTTTGATTCAGCATTTTTTTTCTATTTCTGAACCTTTTCTAAAGTTAAACTATAAATATCTGAAATGGGTAAAAAGAAGAGCAGTCAAGTTTCATTCTAGTTATATCTACCTCCATATTCAGGAGCAAAGAAGTGCAAGTTTTTCTGTTCTTCATGGAATGTCTTTACATGGTTGTTGATGGTGTCTGGAGCCACTGTGGATGAGGGAAAAATATATATATACATTACTTTTTGACAAACCCAACAAGTAAGGAGTTAAGTACATATAATGTACAAATCATAAACATAAAATATATATATATATATATATATATAATCTTTAATCATTATCTTATATATATATAAGATAATGTGATAAAAAGGGTAGGTGTCTCAGAGGAAAATACACAATATTAATGTTTCCTCAGCTTTATCCAGCTATGGAAAATGATGCCTAAAAATGTTTAGGATCAACTTAACTGCAGCAGACTGTAAACGAACAGTGAAACACAAAACTGAATGAGTTTAAACAAATATTCATAATTAGGTCACCAAAACGTTTAAATTTCCATCATGGAAATGTAGTCAAATTAAAGTAAACTGAAAATTTCAATTATTTAATAATTTAAAGCTCCAGTACTTCAAACTACCGGGATGAACTCTGTAATTCTATACCTGATCCGATCTTAATGAGCCCGTTGTGCTGAATGAAGACTGTATCACATGTAAGGTTCCCATGAATGATAGGTGGGTCACATGAGTGCAGATAACTGCACAACATGAGAAGGAAAAATAATAAATTCACATATACATGCAACAATACTCACTAAGAATCATCATCATTACAACACAACCGCATTTTGTTGTGGAAAAAAAAAAAAAAACTGACCTGAGAGCAGACAGGATCTGTGTGCACCATCTCTTCCATGCCTGTGAGACCATACACCATCAGAGCACTTCAAGTTGATTTCTAAAACTGACTAAATATGGCTTGAGTTTTTTTCTTATTAAATCTAGTGTAAACATTAGTGCACACTGAGGACCCTCACCCCATTTCCCCATAAATCATTTAAACATCAAGTTTTTCTACTATATACCTTTTCGTTCATAGTTTTATGATTTTTCTTTGTTTTCTTGAGAAACTGCTTCAGGCTTCCAGATGACATATATTCAGTGATAAAAATCACCTAGGAGAAAAAACAAAACAAACACAGAGAGACACCATAAATTTTAAGCAATGACACAAATGATTCAGCTGACAGAGGAATTAGTGTGTCAGAAGGTTTGACTCACTCTTGCCCTGTTATCCTTTGTGTCAGCCCAATACTTGTGAAACTTGACAATATTGGCATGTTCCAAATGAATGAGGTTATCAAATACAGTCTTGACTTTCTCCTAAAACAAAGGAAATTATAAAACATGTCTGATCAACATTGAATAACCAATGATCAATAATAACCAACAATTTTACAGCAATGCCACTAAATAAAGTACATGTAGTTAAAGCTTATCAAAACAAGCCAATTATTTTCCTTCAATACATCATAAGAATGACAAAATGTGTTCTGCTGCTCCATTATCATCTGACTGTACAAACTGACAGTGTAAGAAAGCTACAAACAGATAATCTTTAATGGTTTCATTCCTTATCTGCATCACAGGGCCTCACCTCCAGAGGTTTTAAGTTTTTCCTCTCTGAGATCATGACTTCATTCCAAACTACTTCTACTCCTTCCTCTGTGTCCATGGCCAAATATGCAACATCTATCCCTGGGACATTCCGCTGATTCACCTGCATTTAAGAATAGAAATGATCCGTTGGATCGCATATTTCATAAGAAAAAACATGAAACAGAAATCAAAATCCATAAAAGTCCACACTGGAAGGAAAAACAAAATTGCTAGAGAGATTAAACCACTAATAAACAAGTGGATAGTTCAACACAAAATGACTCACTAATTGGCCAGGGTGGTGTGGACCCATCCACTTACCACACATCAATTAACCCTCTCCAGGAGGCTGACCCTCCGCAGGGGGAAAAAAAAGTTTAGTGGTTGGCTGAAGCCACATTCGATGGGCTCTAATGTAACATCAGTCACATTATATGAATTGTTTATGTTGAGTAGATCTAATTTCAATATATAAATCACTTAAAATGTTAAATGTGCTCCACATATGGTTAGTGAAGTTGACCTTAGATCAAACATTCTCAATTCACGATTTTCTTAATTTTGGGAGATCGGCCAATACTTACGGTAAATAAGATTGAGGGAAAAGATTGGCTTCTCATCTACCTCCATAAAGGCCTGAAAATCAGCCATGGTTCCCTTTTGCTCTGCTGTTAGCACTACCTAATGTCCAGGTAAAACAAGTTTGTATTGTTTTATGGGTTTTGCAAAATGTTTTTCAATAAAATAAGATTGGACATTGAAGGTGTATTGTGACTTTATAACATCTGACAGTGTCAATTATTTAAAAAAATTGGTATTGGCCAAAATCAAAATAGGCAGGTCAGACTTTTTAAAGATTAGTGATTGACCAGAAAACCTATGGGCATCAGTTTCCCTTTCTTGGAATAATGATCAAAAGTGACCTGACTTGTACAGTTTACACTATAGGAACTTTATCCTTTTTAATATTAAATTATTTGTGTATAAGTAATATAAAACTTGGTGTGTGTATATAATACTGAATGTACAGGAGAGACTGAAGGGTATGCTGACTGACAAAACACACATCCCAAATAATGGTCTTTCTGCTTTATAGTAACCCTAAACAGCAGAAAGTGAACTTCCTTAAAAATGAGCATAAGCACTGTGAGAACTATACTTTTCTCCTTAATACAAGACAAACTGTTATTGTATCAAACTCCTAATCAGTATGAAATAAACTTTAAACTACAAGTTTAATGACTGAGCAGGGGTGTACTTTCACTTAGTAATAAATTTGGATGAAATTTTGACACAAACCCCATTTTTAAGTATGCCAGTATGTGGTGTTATACTACTCATAACAATTAAAGTCAGTTTTCCTAATATTTTATTGGAACTAAAACGTTTAGCCACTTTTAAAATAAGTATATGCCTGTGGTGCAAAATGAATGTTTTAGAAGAAGTCACCTCCTCTCGACGTTTCTGCCAGCGGCCACAAGGACTCTCCTCCAGGATGTCAGATTCATCTTCACTCTCATCCTCATCCTCGGTGGCTGAGGTGGCAACAGGCGTTGGAGAGGCCAGAGAGGAAGGTACCTGTGCCGTATTACCGCTGTTCCCGGCGGTAGACTCCGGCTTCTCCTCCGGACCTGGAGATACTTTCACCTCCGCTTCCTCCGACATCACCTCTACCTTCCTGACTTCGCTTCGCTGGGTTTCCGATTCTGGGCCAGAAACGAGTGATGGGGTGCCTCTGTCTCCAGCTCTCCTCCCGCTGACTGAACTGGTCACAAATCCATTCTCCTTTACAAGACCAGGCCACTGATGTAATGCTCGGAGAGGAAGAAGGGCTACAAACATTAAACAAAAATAAAGAAGCGCGTTTTGTCGCGTTGAGTCACTTTATACCTTTACGACCCTTTCACAAAGTTAACAAGAGACAAAGTTTATGTCCTGCTCATAGTAGCTTTGACTTACGAGGACGTGGCGTAAGCAGACAGAAATATCTTAAAAATAAATTACCGTAGCTAGTGTTCAGGTTTGTTAAAGCTAACGTTCAATGTTACCATTAGCTTAGAGTTCAAACACACAGTAGTTTGCTAACTTTCTCTCAGCTGGTAAATAAACAGAAATTGTTTGCAGCCACAAACACTTTGAAATATAATTGAACAAAACCTTACCCAGGAACACAGCATGACCCCCAAAATATGTAGTTTTGCGTTACATGTTAGGGAAAGCAGTAAATACTTGGTGAGAACAAACATGCTAGTTCGTCATAAAAAAGTAGCATCTCGAGTCCTTTCTCTCATCAGAGGTGGGAGGGGCCGACGGGTTCTCGAGGAGTGCAGCGCGCGCACAGAAAACGCAGCGCTGCTAGAGTACACCACGTACCTATACAGTATGGGAAGTAAACACTATATATTTTTGTTTATTTGTTTATTTTATTTTTTAAGAAGCGTGTTCACAATTACGCTGATAAATTATTTCAGCTATTTAGACATTTAAAGCGGCAAAAATGTACCAACTACCAAACATTTATAATACAAAAAGCTAACAAAAACATACACCAGGAACTGAAAGAGCAGCAATTTAATTACATATAAACACAACTAAATGCAAGTTTATCCATGTAATATTTATTTTCAGACAAACCCTGCTCATTCTAGAAAAAATAGACTACATCTCTAGGGCTAAAAGTAAAGAAAAATACATGAATATCAAAAAGCCATTTGTTTTTTAAATACTGTCCTTACATGTATTTGAACCGCTAAATATAAATAAAAAGAATTACATTCTCAGACCATAAGCTTTTTGAGAAAATTTGTTATGAATATTTATAATACATTTCCAGTCCAGCCAGCCTTTATGTTAAATACTTTTCCCCCCATTAATACAACTTATGTTAGTTTGGGAGATCTCGGAATGTAATATTTACAAGTATATATATACATGTTATTTTAGGAAGAAAGCCACTTTGACTAGTCACTATGGGGGGAAATGTGTGGTTTGATTAAATGTCACAACGGCCTGCCATACTCCATTTTCTTGCTACACAGCAAGCATTTTATTTTACTCCTCGGTTTGTGACATATTGCACTGATTTATATTTATATGAGTTCTAAAAAAGAATGACAGACGTATTTTCCCCTCTTTTTCAAAATGAATAAATACGCATCCACTGTCATTCAGCGCAGCATCAGACAAAGCTTAAAAGACATTTCACGTCGATCGAAAATGCATGCTCTTGTTCGGAGTTTACAAGGGGCTGATAAACAATGTTGAAATTGTCAATTTATTTCACACTGTAATAATTAGAAGTCATTAAAATCACAAGTAACATTCAATTTGTCTGCATATTGTATATTACGAAAGAGGAGTATAACCTTTGAAGCTACGCGTTTCAGCGAAACAGTAAGGAAATAGGGGGGAACTATCTTGCCACTTCTGGAGTCAAACACAGCTGTTTGACAATGCTAAAATCCTGCGCAACCTGGTGTCCAACGATTTACATGCAGGGCAGTGATGCAAGCAGGCTGGCTCTGGAAAATAAGGGGGTTCTCGCATAGCTCTGATCTTTTGATCAACATGCCTCCTGACCTGTCCACTCTGCGGCGGTTCTATAAAGCGACTGGCGCAGAACGAGCGGGTCGTGTAGCGGATTTTTGATGGAAGGTGGGACGAGGGAGACGCTGTGAGGCTGGGGGAGTCGGGGCATCAGCTGAGCTGCTGAGAGAGGAGGGTTAGCAGGCTAGCCTTTGTGAAAGACAGTCATAACACAACAACACTGTTTTGTAGTAAAAAGTAGCCCCCGGTTCGGTCATCATGGCCACCAATGGTAACAGCCCGTCGCCCGGGATGGGAGAGATCATCCAGTTAAATGTCGGTGGGACAAGGTAAGCTTCGTCCACAGGATACTAAGATTGTCTTATTCTGTAAATTGGAGCATTGTCTAAATGTATGATAATTTCTGGATGATCTAACAGTCACTGATTTAAATGGAGACAAACGACTTCATGTCATGTCTGTTATCATTACTGCTTTGTTACACTAATAAATAATTCAGATTGTACACAATGTACCATGTCTTAAAAACAATTCATTATTTGTTTTATTCTACATCTGTAAGTAAATCCCGAGCCTTCTGCTCAACAAAACATCCAGTTAAAGCATTCTCAGACTATGATCCTGCACTTGTTAAAAGGGATGCCATTTAACCATGTTTTATTTATACTGTAGGTTCAGCACCTCAAGACAGACTCTGATGTGGATCCCAGACTCGTTTTTCTCAAGGTCGGTTTGATTTTGTCAGTAGTTTGAGGCTTCAGAAACACACTGCACATTACTACTGTTGTGTGTCTGGATCAATTGCAGAAGCGTTCTTCCCATTTTCACTGCATGCATATTCTTTGTAAATTTACATTTAACTGGTTGAGCTGCAAAAAGTGCATAACAACTGCACCAAAGTTTGTAAAGACAGCGGCCATGCAATATTACAGAAATCACGTTTCACAAAAAAAAAAAAGTTCATCTTTTAACAAATGCATTTTGTTATTTCTGTGGTTTGTGGAACAGCTGAAATTAGAACAAGTCTGGCAAAAATGCTGCTGCTAGAGTTCTAATGAGAGTTTGAAGGAGAGATCATATTTCTCCAGTTTTAGCTTCTCTCCACTGGCTCCCTGTCAAATTCAGAATATAATTTAAAATCTTACTTCTAACATACAAAGCTCTCAACAACCAAGCTCCATCTTATATCAAAGATCTTATTG
>JARVGW010000322.1:12167741-12197841 GCA_031762495.1 Anablepsoides rubrolineatus
GTCCCCATATTTACCAGTTGTCCCCATATGTAGGTGTTTTGTCTTAAAATTGTCCTCATATGTCACCATAGACACGTGTACACACACACACACCAATCTTTTGTTTGTGCCTCATTTTACTAACTGCTAGTGAAGCTAGAGAAGTGTTAAAGCACAAGGATATGATGCATTAATCAGGTTTTTGTTCAGATACTCAATATGGCTTGTAAAATACTTACAACACCACCATTATAAGTTTTTACCTTTTACTAAATATATATATATATTTAAATGTTTCAGATTTATTATGTGGTTAACTTGTGGTTCTGATCTCAAAATCTCAACGTTTTGTTCTCAGACATGCAGAAGTTCCCGCTGAGGATGAAGGACAACGATCTTTTAGTCACGGAGCTTTATCACGATCCTTCAAATGATGCCATCACTGCTCTGTCTGTGTACCTCACACCTAAAACCAGTAAGTACGTCTGTCAAAAGAAAAACAAGACATTCTATTGCAGCCTGGTGCATTTGTTTTTCTTTGCCTTTTTTCTCTCCCCATCTCATCACCACTTGTCTCATTTTTAATGAAGGTCTCTGCTTTATCGTGGCATTCTGCTTCATTCACAATAAAGACAAAAGTAAAATCTGTTTTTTGGCTCAAATAGACAAGGTTTTTGTTTTTAAAAATTTTAATTGCATGCTGAATTTTTAACAAGGTTCTAAAAGGAATGTAATGAAATTAATTAGGTTGGACTGTAAAAAACTAGGTTAGCTTTTATGTTTGTTTTTAATTGGCTCTTTATAAAGAAGATAAATGTAAATGTAGTTATATTAATCTAAACTTAAGTTCTCATTTTCTTATTTCTTTCTTGTTATGCTTCTAAGATATGAAGACAGTCTTTTATGTACAGCCAGCCACCTGTGAGTGTTTTTATATTTGTCTACCGTCCGTTTCTCTGTGTCTGCTCTCAGGTGTGAGTGGGAACTGGTTAGAGATAGCCTACGGGACCAGCAGCGGTGCAGTGAGAGTCATCGTGCAGCACCCGGAGACAGTGGGATCAGGTCCTCAGCTCTTTCAGACCTTCACTGTGCACAGGAGTCCAGTGACAAAGATTATGTTGTCTGAGAAACATCTGGTTTCAGGTCAGTAAGGTGCAACGGGGCTGATCATACCTGCTCCAGGCTGCCGACACTATTAATCATCTATTCTTTGTGATTTATTTAAAATGTCGTTTTATGAATTACTTGGCTGTTTGTCTTTGGATGGTAGTGTGTGCAGACAACAACCATGTTCGGACGTGGACGGTGACGCGGTTCAGAGGGATGATCTCCACACAGCCAGGCTCCACCCCACTGGCTTCCTTTAAGATACTGTCCTTAGAGGAGACAGAGAGCCATGGAAGCTACTGCTCTGGAAATGATATTGGTGAGAACAGGAGGGGAAGCATGAAATTACTGATTTAAACAAAAGGAATGTTGGATATGAGAAACACTCATCTTGACGATGGGTCCAGTTTGTCACAGGACACATAGATTCAGATACTTTAGTGGTGAGAATTAGCAAAGCAAGAATCCAATAAATACTTGTGTGGATTTTATATTAAAAGAGGTTATGGGCTTCTGCTGTTAGGGCCGTTTGGAGAAAGAGACGATCAACAGGTATTCATCCAGAAGGTCATTCCCATCACTAACAAACTGTTTGTGAGACTCTCTTCAACTGGAAAAAGGTACAGCATCCCCCACATACGCCTCTCAGCTTGTTGTGATTGTATATACAAGCATTAGTTTTACTTTTCTGTGCATTTCAGGATCTGCGAGGTGCAGTCAGTGGATGGAACTACGATCACTTGCTTCATGGTTCGGGAGTGTGAGGGTTCCAGTCGAATGGGATCTCGACCCCGGCGTTACTTGTTCACTGGTCACGGCAACGGCAGCATACAGATGTGGGACCTCACCACTGCGATGGACACAGCCAACAAAGGAGAGGAGAGGAGAAAAGAAGGTAAAGAAAGAGAAGTGGAAGAAACTTTCACTACACAATATGTAAATCATATTTAACGTGGTAGATACTTTTGTTGATATCTTGAATCAATCTTGGGTTTGACAGATGTAGGTGGGCCAACAGAGGAAGAGCTGCTACAGCTGCTGGACCAGTGCGACCTGAGTGCTTCTCGCTGTGCCACGCCCAACATCAGCCCCGCCCCCTCCGTGCTGCACCACACACGCCTCAGAGAGTCTTGCTCGAGGTAGAAATCACGCCGAGCAGCATGCGCTTATCAGATCATGATGTTAAAACGTCAGACAGCGTTTCTGATCATGAAACATCTCAACCTCAGTCTGCAGCTGCAGAGCCAGGAGCCCATTCCTGAGAGCCAGGCCACTTACGGAGCTGTGCGGCCCTACAGAGAGAGCCCCCTGCTGGCCCGCGCTCGACGAACCGAATCCTTCAACAGCTACAGGTGAAGAAACATTCAGTGTTTTAGGTGCTGCAGTTTCTGTAGCTGTAATGATGAAATGGTAAATAATAAAACTGCAAGTCATTTTGGCTTAATGTAGGTAATTGATGAATACAAACAACAAAATGAGACAAAGTTTATTTGTCTAATAAAGGACAAGAACATTTCTGACATCTTATAATCTGCTGACATTACTGATACAGTATTTAGTGTTTTTCAGGGTTCCTGCAGATCCTTAAAAAGTCATTGAATTCATCAATCCAAAAATAAGGCCTCAATTAGCCTTAAAATGTCTTAAATCAATCTTTCAGAAATCTTAAAAATGATAACACATTGTAAATAAGATGATTGTAATTCATGTCAAATATTAAAATAATTGGTAACATTTATTTTTTAAAATTTTCAAATGTAGACATTACACTTTGACATCACTTCCTGTTACTTAGATGCCAATATCTCATCAACTGTCCATCTGAGCAATGTGAAATTTGTTTTGTAATATTTTAATAATGTTGTCTTTTCAAAAACACAAACTTTTCTTACAAATTTTGATGTCATAGTCACTTAAGGTTTCATCTACAGCAAATTGGGGTTAAGACCCCTACTGTGGGTCCTGAAACTCTAAATTTTGGGTCGTTAAACTGACTGCCAAGAAGGTTTTTGCAATATTTGAAGAAAAAGCAGTTGGATATAGATAAAAACAATTGGTATATTAGCAATATTTGAATACTTCAACCAAAAATACTTTGATTCAGGAGTTTCTGCTACAGTTTTATTTTTTTGTCATTTGTGTTTTTCGGTCTTAAATTTCATTTCACTTGGCTTTAAAAAGTCTTAAATTTAACTTGCTTTAAACTGTAGGAACCCTGGTTTTTAGT
Source organism: Anablepsoides rubrolineatus (assembly GCA_031762495.1). NCBI lineage: Eukaryota > Metazoa > Chordata > Actinopteri > Cyprinodontiformes > Rivulidae > Anablepsoides > Anablepsoides rubrolineatus. The sequence goes on from JARVGW010000322.1 coordinate 12,171,055, forward strand.
CAGTAAAGAGTTTGTCAGTTGTGGACAGAGAAAATAAAAAATGCTGGTGAGCTTCATATTTTAAAAGCCTAAGTTTGAAATAGATGTTTTGATTGCCTCCCTTAGCTCAGAAAGTCTTTGCCCTGCGAATGATTCCAGTATTTACTTCCATAGAGATTTCCAGAACTTCAGCCTGAGCCGGGGTGCCCTGGACAACACAGGTCAGATATCCAACTACGGACCCCACCAGACACCTGATGCTCGCCGCTCACTTTGTGACTTTGGGCCTGAGGACGGGGAGAGGAGAGGCTCCGTCATGGAGCTCTGGGCTCCCCGTACCACCAGTGTGAGCTCTAACTTCACTGCTGGATGCGTCTTAGTGACAAAAGCAGAAGTGAGTCAAGAATTGTCGCTGCAGCCTCCAGGTAGCCCAGTCCTAGTGGGGGACATCAGGCGAAAGGTGCATTCTCAGTCAGAGGAAGGAGACAGTGTTGCGTCAGGAGGAGATGGGGCGAAGGCTGAAGGAGGTGTGAGGAAGAGGGGGGTACTAGAAGGGGGGTTTCTGGGGCGAAAGAGGGCTCCGCCCGTGCCACATCTCTCTTCCCTTCCTTCTGGATCTGAAGGCGGGGGCAGCGACTCCTCATCAAACGCCTCACCCTCCCCAACCAAAGTGGCTGCCTCCACCTCGCCGCGAAACAGGAAGCTGGCGCCGGATCCTTCCGGTCAGGACAGCAGCCTGTGAGAGCGACTCTTGTTTTGATTCCAGTCTGTGGATTTATCTTGTTGAGACATCTTGCAGGTGCATGCAGGAGCTGGGGGAGAAATGTTGTTATAAACCAACATGAAGCAGCTGCAAGAGCAAAACAAATCAGTACGACATCTCAGTTCAAGTACGAATATATATTTTTATTAGCATCTCCAAATGTTTGATCCTGTCTGCTGGGGTGTAACTGGAGCTTCTCAAGATCTCAGTTTACTGTGTGGTTGCTCACTAAAAAACAAACACTAACCATGGTAACGGGGGGGGGTCTGTTTAATCACTACAGAGGTGTTAGGTCACAGATGAAGAAAAATACATGAAGAAATCCGCACTAATCAAATTACAAACTGGAATCAGCAGATACACCTTGTTGTTTTACAACCTATTAAATAAACCTATAAATTAATATGTATTGACCCTTTGCACCTACATCACTGAGTCACATGGTCAGGCCATGACGGGCGTCAGAAGCAAGGGAGTGGTGTATTGAACAGAATGACTGCAGTTGTTTTTTGGGTTTTGCCGTGGCTTCTAGTCTACTTGTTGAAGTCGAGGTAATATGTGGAAGTAGCCCACCTAGTTGGGCTCATAAACAGCTGTATTTACAAAAGTTAACCAGTAAAAAAAGACGGAATGTTCTGTCACATACAGGTCAACCCCTTCAGACATCTTTGATCCTCAAAGAGCCGATTGAGCTGGTTATTTAATTGTATTTATTTTCTCATTTTTTTTCCACATCCTACAGGCTCTGTCAGGTAAAATAAATTCGAAGCGGAGTGAATTTATAGCTACGTCCGTCTTTAAAATGGGGGGAAAATCCATGTTTATGGACAGTCTGTTCAACTTGACATGTAGTGCTGCCAGCAAGATTGATCTGTAAAAATGAACAAGTTGGATCTGTCCTGCATGAGGAGATGAGGAGAGCCGTGAGCTCACCAGTTCATGCAGCATCAGTGGATCAGAACAAGTTCATGGAGCATCAGTGGATCAGAACCAGCTTCATGCAGCAGCAGGTTGGCTCATTATTAGCTCTCAGAAACTGTTGTAGTCTTTCTGACAGCACAAACTCATGGAAAATTATAGCAACATGAAGCGAGTTTAAAAAAAAAAAGCAGACGACACCTCGTTCAGAATATAAGATAAACATTTAGTTGTTAAAGTTCAGGCACACAGATTTTTTTTTACGTCCGTCATGGCTAAGTGGGCGGTCTTCTGAAGTGTGTGATGACACGTGCAAAGGGTCAATATATACATAAAATCACAAACACAATTTTAATTTAGAAAAAAAATCAGATAAAGCAACCTGCATTTAAAATTTCAAGATCTTAAACAAAATGTTTGGTTTATAAAGTTTGCTCACCAACCTGACAGATGTTTTTAGTCCTACCTCCACATCAGTTCTTTCGTTGTGCAGCAGAAACTCACGTTAACTTACCTTAAACACGTTTACCTTAGCCAGAATGTCGGCAGCTACTTGAATCCCAGAATACTTTAATAGAAGAGCCACATGAGTGAGTTGTTTCTGCACTGTTGAAAAAAATGCCAGCTGTTAATTAGCTTTTGCAGGTCGGGAATGCAATGTGGCTTTGACAGTTAGTTGATGTTATAGATTTAAGAGGCACAACAGAAATTTGGACTCTGGTTTGATGGTTTTTGTTGGAATGGTTATTGGTCTGCAAAAACACTCCAGAATCAAGATTATGATCTGTTGATCTGTCTATAATCTTATACTAAATATACTTTAAAGCCTTTTTGGTCCTCAAAAGAGGCATCAAAACCCATTACTGTCGTGTGTTCCAACATAGTAGTTCAAGGTAACATTTTTCAAATGTACATTATATAAACATATTTGTGAACAGATCATTCATGGCATGATGCTTAAAAATAACATTTACATCAACAGTGATCACAAATGTTTTTTTTAAATATATTTTCAGTTCTTTTATGTTTGCTATGCTTGTTAGACTTCATGTTTTTGATAAAAGTTTAAAAGAATAACAGATTCCTGTTTAGCTTTAGCGACTTACCCCCGGTGGTGCCTGTGCAAGATAACACTAAATATTTCTTGTTTTGTCACTTTCACCTAACATGGAATGTACACAAACACTACTTCACTTTATTCCCCTTAAAACAGATTTTAATGTGTAATGAATTGTGTTGGATGGCTGTTGCAGTGCCTTATTTAACTGTTGTTGTGTTTCGATTAATAAGTGTTGTGACCAAAAGATTGTGAAGATGGGGATCACTGTGTAGCCACATAATGGACCTGTCCACTTGGACATTAGCTGGAATTGTTTCACTATGGATTTACGACTGGCCACTTTAGATTTGATCATAAACCAGAGTAACTTCCAATAGACCATTATGCAGTTATGAGCACTAGCAGAGACTAACGTTTCGGGTCGCAGGTCAACCAAGAGAACGCCATTGGAATTCTGCAAATTCAACGAGCTCAAAAATTAGATTCATAGATTGAATTTGTTCAACCAGTAAATGTAGCAACCTTGGCATTTTCCAGAAAAACATGGGAGTTCAGCCCTTTACAGCATAAATATTTGTTACAATTTTAACTACGAAATGGTCTATTTCCACACATGACAATGAAACAAGTGTGAAAGAAACACACCACTCTGGATAGGATCCAGCTGTGCACTCTTTAAATGACTAACTTGATTGACATACTTTGTTTTTTTTCTTAACTAACTTAACAAATTCTGATTTATATTTTAGAATTATGTGTAGCATCTTTACCGCTTATGATTCCTGTAAAGATTTATCTCACTGCTTGTACAAACTGATAGACTAACAGAACAGGCAGTACATAAACAAGACAAAATCCTACTACGGATGCATAGGTGTGTTTATTCAGACGTTCACATAAGGCCTATATTGATGTAATCATATATTGGACCTAAATTCATTCGTTGTTTGCACTATTAAGACTACATAACATGTTTATTCTAGATGAAGATATAATGTTTATTAATGTATATTTTAGTATATACTTATTTGTCTGCTTGTTTTATCTGTGAGCTCTTAACTCCTCTCTGGCTGTGATTACATTTTAATGCAGATGCTCGTGAAGAAATACATATCTGTTTATTTAAACTTCCTGACATGTTCTACTTTGTGTGTTCAAGCTGCAATATGTGGTAATAATATTTAGAGGTACTTTGAACATTGATAAAATATAAAGTTTATTAAATCACAATGTTCTTTACATCCTGTCACAGAACAGATTTGTTTCCTTTAGTTTATTTTAATCTGTCATTTACAAATTGTACATTTATTTAAAATATGTGTATCCTATATGAAAAATTTAATACATTGTCTCAAACAATAATATGTTGTAAAAAATATCTTGTTTTTCAGGATTTTAGATGCTAAAAATTTTAAACTGCTAACAGAAGTGTCAGCATGAATAATTCAAATCCTTGTTTTGTAATAATTTTAATCTTTTTTTTTATTTGGACTCAGAAAAAAAAAGAAAGTGAAGAGTCACAGATGAGTTTTCAGCAAGTGGTTTCTCTGGATATTTTGCCAAATCACAGCTTTTTTTTTTTTTTTAGTATCGAACATCACGGAGGTGTGTTTTGTTACCCTGAATTTTGGTTTTACTAACCTTCCCACTCAGACAGTCTCCTCTTTGAGATGGCGTCTGTCGTCATTGTGATTTATGAGTTTAATAAAACCTTTTGTGTGTGTGTGTGTGTGTGTGTGTGTAGCTCTGGGCCATACTGTCCTTTACAATCACTCCACACTCTTTCTTTTCACAGCCTCGCCCTCCCTCTGTGGCTGACAATAGCTGTGAATGCGGCTGTGAATGCTTTCGAAGTGCCCTTGTCAGATTGGCGTCCTTGAGCGAGGGCACGCTTGTTACTGCCACTTTGTTAATTTCAAACTTGCCTCCATGTCCCCTTAAGGGACGCGGGAGCAAAACTAAATTATGGCTGCATAGTTTTGATGGAGACATCGACGCTGTGTGTGGTAACTAAGACACTGTACAGCTGCTGGCACATCTGTGTTGAACAAACTCAACAGAAACAAGATTTCCTGAACTAAAATTTCATCCAGAGCAACAGGAGTCTCTGGGACAAACTTTAGCTTCATTTGTGTTGTAACCATTAGTGAAGTGTAACGGTGTATTAATGCTGTGTGTAAGCAGCGTTGCAGGTTTTAATCATATGCATGTTCCTCACTATAGACACCCACATGTGCAGAATATTTAATGTTTGTGTAAACTATTCAGATTTTAAGTGTATTTGGATGTGTTTAGATCAGTGGTTCTCAATTCCAGTCCTCAAGGACCACTTGCCTGCATGTTTTAGATGTTTCCCTGCTTTGGCACACCTGATTTAAATGAATGACAGATTTATATGGTTCTGCAGAACATATCAATCTACAAGAAAACAACTAAAACATGCAGGATAGTGGTCCTTGAGGACTGGAATTGATAACCACTGGTTTAGATGAACAAACAGTGGTACCACATCATGGAGCAAATATTCATAGGTGTCTAGTTTTTTCTTTTTTTACATGTCATTGTGACATTGTCGCACTTTAGTGCTTATTTTCTGACTGCTGCTTTCAAATCCTGACATTTCAGTTTATAATGGAGTAAACATAAAAATAACAGCTGTAAAGTGTCTCATTCTTTTTAACCGTTCAGCATTTAGTTAATCTTGTCAAGCAAAAGTCAGATAAATAAAAACGGGAATTACAGATTTGCTGACAATGTTTTTTTTTATAACTGTGTTCATGCTTCCCATTTGTACTAACATTAAATAATGTTTAAGACACTTTTTTAATAATTTCACATAAAATAAACAAATATCCAATTGTTCTCTATAAATAAGAACATTTTAATACCATCACAAATAATACTGTCAGTGTAAAAAAATGTGAAAACAGCAAACATCAATAATCAAAACAACCCATCAATATTACACAAAACATCAGCATCTCTCACTAATAAATAATGTTTCTGGACCCAGATTGGGGAATCTAAACATGATCAGTTTTTTTCTAAATGAAATTAAAGATTGTAACAAGGGGAAAGAAAGTCACTGTAAACAACAGGAGAACAACAACAACACTCTTCTGTATAAGTCACCACCATTTCTTTTCCAAAATAATGCAGTAAACAGTAAATCCACAACAAAGTAAAACACAATCTCACACTGGACTTTCAAGTTTCAACCTGTAATAATCACAACAATCACACAACACATCTGTATTTCTCAGTCAAAATAAAAACAATTGGCATATTATTCATTAACACTATTATGAAGGCCATGTGTCATTTACAATTAAAGGTCCATTACTGCTAATAACATTAACTTTCTAGGCACAGTTATGAGATGAAGAAGTGATTGATAAATATTTCAGAACTGGTTTGAACAGTTGATGTACTTTTACTTTTCACAATCACTACATTAAAAACAGTTGGCAATAAATCCTAACACTCATAATAATTAAAAAAAGTTGAGTAAGTCTCATGGAGGCGAGATGAAACGTTTTTCTCAACAAAGAACAACCCGTCCAGAGGACCTACTAAACCTATTTTAGATTTTTCTACCTGGATTATTGAGATGCATGAAGACATTCATAATATTGATCTGTTTCATGAAATCTACCAGATACAGATGAATTTAAGCTATGGTGTAAATATCCTGCAGGTTTTTATGTCACAAGTGTCACAACTGTAGCAGACAGTGTCCATATGAAACGCTGTATCACATTAACCCCTGCGTCTACTGAAGTCAGAACAGCTGTGCTCTAAAAAGAGTCAAACACATGTGGACTACAATAAAATGACACCAAAAAGTGTCGGTGTTTCAAATGTCCCGGGTAAAAACCTGCTCTGTAAGGTGATTGGGGTACCTGAATCCAATCCTAAAGCTGAGTGTCGATGAACATGGCGTGCTCTTTCTTCACAGAACTTAAGGTCTTGATGGCGTCCACAAACTCATCTTCCTCCACGTACTTAAAAAAAAAACATACAAGGTTTTTCAGTGACAAAGACCAAGAATGACAACAAAAATACTTTTCCACAGAATTTCTAAATACTGTAGATTAGATTAGATTAGATTAGATTAGATTAGATTAGATTAGATTAGATTAGATAGACCTTTATTGTCATTGTACGGAGCACAATGAAATTACTGTTAACATTTTTAGATTTTTAACAAATAAATAAAAACTGATAAATGATGCATACTGTCTGATTTTTTTCAGGTTGAAAATGGAGCTAAACATCAACATCAAGTGCATACTGTTTAACAAATAAACATTGGTCCATCCTCACCAGTCCAGAATCATGTCCCATTGGGTTGTCCCAGCATCCTTCCTCCATCATTAGTGACTTCCTATCAATCAGCTGGCTGACACTACGGTGCATGGAGTGCTGGGAGTAGGCCTCACTGAGGTCTGTGGGATTGGGAGCCCGCAGGACAGACATGGGGCTGAAGTGGGAGCTGCTGCCAACAACCTTAGTGTCTGTCAGACCCTGGGAAGTATGGTTTTAGATCAAGAGTTACCAGATGTTTAAAATCATTTTGTACAAAAACTTTTATTACTGCCAAATGTTACCATGTAAACTCCATGTTCCATGTAAACACCATCTAAAGTAACTACATTGGCTCTTGACATTAAATAGAAAAAAAAGCAAGTTTTGTCAGATTGATAAGGAAGTTTTGTTATATTTTGTTTTATTTCAAAGATCCAGCAGAGAGCAGTGATCAGCCAAGATTAGCCTTTGGCTACATCGTGGAGTTAGGAATAAATAATCCGAATCATTCCTTCATTCTTCTGGCTAAAATTTTGTTAGAATTATGTGTACAATTTATCAGCTACATATAAAGCTGTGTAAAGGCTGCACAACAAACCCAACATTGTTTTAAACAGGAAGGTGAGAGGTTATACATGCAAAACAAAACATGCAGATGCAAACACAGAGGACATGTGCAGGAGGGCAACCCACAGAAATCCACAATCCCGTACCTCTGTGTACACAGTGTAGCTTTTAAGAATAACGCTGCTGATCTCAACACAGTCTGCTACAGTGTCAAACTGCAGGGGGGACAGCAAAATAAACATTTAGGGTTTGACAGAAAAAAAGACAGAAAATGATCTTACTGTGGTGTGATCAAGGAGGAGCATAGAGCTGGGGAGGTGTTTAGAGCACAGCTCAGGACAGGGCCTCTGAGAGAAACAGAGTGGAATGAAAGAATATTGTGGGAATAAAGTGAATAAGAATCAGAGATATCAAAATAAAACAAGAAGCAAAAAACAGTGAATTAAAAAAAATATAATACAATTATGGTATTACAATTTAATGCTTACACCACAACCTAAATATCATAAACCTATTGTAGGAGTTTGATTTGGAGCATGTCTAATCAAACAAGAAGTTCAAGAGTTTTGTTTTAAAACTCTTGAATCAGTGTCACCGGACTTCCTTACAGTATATTTTACCCCTCATCAACTTTTCAGCTTCTTCCTTTGTCTCAACTCAAACTACGGCTCAATTTTTTTTTTCCAAACAACCTTTTGTTTGTTTGTGCAGCTGCTCCTCTCTGCCTCTCACCGTGTACGTCTCTCCTCCAGATTTTCTGCTCTTCTGAAGCATGACCAGAGGAGGGCGCTCCCTGGCTGAAGGATTCTTCTTCAAGGCTCTAAAACGATGAAAAAACAAAACAAAACAAAAAACAAACAAACAAAAAAAAATTCTCTTTTGTTTTTCAGATGTTATGTTTTGTATGCCAAGTTGTTCGTATTTATGCACATAATAATTAAATTATTATTTTTTACATTAAAATACCTTTTTAGAACTAAGCCCATCAATATGGCGAGCAGAAATAGACCCAGCAGGACAAACAGTAAGATGAACCAGAGTTCAGAGTAAACAGGGGTGGCTGACAGGCTGACACCCTGCTTACTATTATCAACAGGCTCCAGAGGACCTGCATTGAAACAAAAAATAAATAAGTTTAGCTATGTTCATTCATATTTTTTTATATTGTTATTTTTGGAACAGTTTAAAGAATGAGTTTGTGTGACCTAGGCCAGTGGCAGGGCTGTATCTGATGGTGGGAGTGCTGGCACTGCCGCGGTCTGTGGTACAAGTCACCTGAAAGGACAGAGCTACAAAAGCCAAAAAGACGGGAGAGAAAACATCACAGGTTAGAATGATTTAGGACAGATTTTAGGCAGATTTACAGAACTGAAGTCTTGACTCACTGTTTCTTTATATTTTGCTTCCAAGGACCTGGATGTTCTTGTAATGTTTTAAAGTGGTCTTGATCAAAGTTTCTTTGGGTTTTCTGAAAGTCTTTCAAATGTTTTTTTTCTGAATTGGGCCTGCTTTTTCACTCATTTTCATTTTTACAACTCACAATTTTAGAGGTACATTTGTTGTATGACTGATTGATAATCCACTCTTTAACCCCAAGGGGTTTCTTTGGAGTTTGTGCTCAAAATAACATGCCCACATTTAATTAAGTACATCATACAATATATAAACCTTTTTTAAGCATCATGAATAAGGCTGTAAAAACTCATGGAAACCATAAACCCAACTGCAGAAAAGTATAAAAGAAAGATTCTGCCACTCCTTTAGTTGAATCTTTGAAAATAACATAAAAAACTCTTGCACAAAATTAAAGTTTTAACCTGAACTGTGCATAAATTAAATTGGTATTGTTGTGCTCAACAGTGGATTGTTTAGAGTCAATAGTTTTCTCAGTTATGTAAACCTGTGTTTACATCTGACACATATCATATGTAAAAACATCTTGTGTTCAACTGCTCTGATGCTGAATTTGTACATGTTTGCTGTGTGTGTTCTCACTTTTCTGGGAGGTGCGTGGAATATAAAGATAGCTGTAGAAACCAGTGTACACCCTCAGCTGGCTCTCTGTCACAGAGAACTCCTTCAGGTACCCGTTGATGGAAAAGGTCTCGGTCCAGTCCAGCCAAATAATTGTCAGGTTACTGTCCACTAGGAAGGGAGACACGTACTGAGGAGCTGACGGGAGACGGGGGAAGAAATCAGAGACATTTTGTTCCAATGCTTTCTGTAATTGGTTACCTATGAGAGTAGATAGACTGGATGGATAGAACTGTTACCTTCGCTGAGAGTGCTAACAGTTGTCCAGTTGGAGGCAGTGCTGCCCATGTTGTTGAAGCAGGCAGCTCTCAGCTCATAGGTGGAGTACGGCCGGAGACCTGCACAGTTGAAACATGTTTTGTTACAAAAGCTCAGGATATTTGTTGTTCTAGTTCAGCCAAGGCTTGCAAACTTTGTTAGTTTAAAATGTACAAAATTAGAATTCCTAGATTCATGGATGATTTAAGACTTGTCTTTGGTAATAAAATGAACTTTAGATTTTCTGTTGTGTTTTTGGATAAAGCATGTTTTGCAAAGAGAAACATGTACAAAACCTGTAACGTTGTAGCTTCGCTGTTTGCCAAAGAAAAAGGTTTGTGTTGGTCCTTCTTCACAAGGAAGGAGTATGGGCTGGGGGGGCTGAGGGCAAGGCGACCGGAGATGAAGCTCCCAACTGGACACAGGAATGAACTGACGTTATCATTTCTGTATGTGCTTTGTGCAGCGCACACCTGTCACATGTTCTCCTCACCTTTCGATGACTCCGTTAGGTGCTAAAGGCTCGTCCCATTCCAGCTGAACAGAACGGGAGGTTAACGTGACAATTCGAGGAGGGGGCTGGTTGGCTGGGGGGGCAGCGAGGGTGTAGAGCTCTTTGAGGGGACCCTGGCTACAACACTGATAAATGTTCAAAACAGTGACATTAAAGAGCCTGAAATGCATCTTGCTATACATTTACTTAACTTTAACACAATCATCCAAATGAGTTTAGTGTAGAAACTAGAGCTGGGCAAAATCGTATCACGTGCAAATAATCATCCCAAAAACTGTCAACAATTAATATTTGCCACTTTGTAATTACTGCAACCAGTGCCATGTGATGACATATTTTTGTGTGACTCACATTCACTATCATGTGTGCATGTGAGACCGTGGCGTATTGCTTTACTAAAATACTGCTGCCTCTTCACATTGTGGAAAAAGTCAGTTTCAATTCACAGCTTACTATTTTAGCTTGTTAAAATAAAAAGTTTGATGATTTCTAAGTAGAATATGAGAACACAGGGTAATTGATTTAGAACCAAAGACATGCAAATGAAATTGTCATCTATTAATCATCATATTAATGGTTATTGGCTAAATGAGATGTGATTTTTTTTACCCAACATTACCCAACCCTAACAGAAACAACCCGTTTAGTTTCCTCACCTGATAACAGGTGCAGGCCTCAACTCCTACCCAGTACTGAGTGTAAGGGCGTAAACCATGGAGGGTCTGCTGAAGGGACGTTCCCTCTGACAGCTGCAGGACAAACAAAACGTTGAGAAATGTCAGACTATTAGTCCTGAAATCACGTGGCATTCAAGAGAACGGAAAAAAGACCGATGTTGTATCAGCTTTACCAGAGTACGGTTGTTGTGGTCCAGTGAGAACACTCTGTAAAGACTAACAATCCCATTGGGTTGGGCTGGAGGATGGATCTCCACTACAGTCGAGGTCGCTGAAACTTGCAGAAAAACAGGCGAGTCGACAGCTTCGGGCGGGGCAGGACCAGTTTTCCCACTGACCCATGGACTGGCAGAATAACCAGCTGAATTCACTACCCACACCTGTTGGTTAGAAAGCACAAGATCTCAATCAGTGTGGTGATCAAATTTCACTCCAAGCAGAAAGGAACAAACTTAATACAGACTTATTTCTCCCTCTCTTTCATCATAAGTGCGTTTTATGAACTCTTACCGACAAAGGCTTGTCTTAATTAACCAATACCCACCAGATCAACAGAGTGTGAGTTAATTCAGTGAACCATCCATCCATCAAAACCACCATCAGCAGTGAGAGCAGAACCTTTTCGCCATGCAACCCAATACTAACATATCTGCATGACAATTACTTTTCACCTTCATCAAGGAGTTATTCGCGCACTCACACACATGGTAATCTTATTGGGTATAATTAGAAGGTGTACACAGCACAGGGTCAGTCAGGGTGGAGATTTGCATGTGTAAGTCATCTGTAGCCTGTCAGAAGCAGTGCAGAAGGCAGATGGATGGGTTTGAGCTTTAGAGTTGAAAGTGTGTGTCTGTGTGTGTGGTTTGTTGTTTGTGGCAACGACTGCAAGTTTGGTGTGTGCACGAGTGTGCGTGCACGTGTGTTAAGAGTTGAATTAACCTCAATAATAGTCAATTAGGCAGTAATCAATCAGACTGATTGATCTAAGTGACAGCACAGATGGACTGAGATGGGAGAGGGGAAAGAAGAAGAGGAGATGGAGAAGACGAGAGATTGGGGGAAGGAAAGCAGGACGAAGGGTCAACAAGACGCAAAGAGAGAAAGCAGGATGGAAGCAGAGGAACCAAATTAATTCTGTTGTTTTGTGGCACAGTTTGACATGGACCTTAGATCCCTTTAAATCTGCTGCAAACATGAGCTGAAACCCTGCTGCATGTTTCAAACCTAGTTTGTAACGTGAACACAGACTTTCTAAAACTAAACTAAACTTATCGAAACTAAACCAAACTGATTAAACATAAAAGGACTGTGATTTCTCATTATTGTGTCTTTTTGTGGTTCTTAACATATTCACTTTATCTGATTCTCTTTTCTGATTCTTGACAAAACATGTGACTCGGAATTCAAAAATCTATTTTTTTATTTTATTTTGTTTTATTTTTCACACTGGAAGATGTTCTCACTTAACAAGGTCTGAATTACAGGCACTTTTGAGGTAAACAGACAAATAGTTATTAATAAAAGCCTTGTTTACAATAAATTAATTAGGATGAAACCTGGGGCTGATTTAATTAAAAAAGGAAAATGAATGAATGAATGAATGAATGAAAAAATAGTAATTGTTATGATTTCTGCATTACAATTAATTTGAACTACAAAGACTAAACAACAGTAAGATTTATTTCTACATCAAGTTAAGAAATATGCTTGTGTGTTGAGATTAGACCCAGACATTTAATGTGAAGCTGTTTATTTATTTGATTTTTCCCCCCTGGTTTGCTTTCTGTCTGTTTTACAAGTATTTAACTCAGTGGTAGTTAGTGTTGTTCTTTCAGTTTGCCTGCATTCTGATTGTTTCACAAAATGTATCTTTTGAAATGTTTTCTAGGAAAGGCCTGGGTGCACTTTGTTGGTGTCATCAGTGGTTTGAGACGTGAACTTAAATGTCTATATTTAAATGCACAGAAGAATCTTCAATATGTGCCCACTTCCAAATATTCAGGATCCTGAATGAAATTGATTATATTTGAAGGAAAATTATAATTTTTAAAATTTATAATTTATCATATTTCAATTTCAGATTTTATTGATAAAATTATTAATAAAAAAAGATATTATTTTTTAAATGTCACGTTAAAAGTCCAGTACTGTGTTTAAAGCCTTTTGAGAAACTAAAGACGAGAGGGGAACTAAGACTTCAGATTAAAGTTTTATAATTTAAACTGCGTTAATGACAGCATAATAAATAAGTCAAAATGCTTGGAAATTAAAGAAAAAATATGCAGCACATTTAGTTTAATTATTACACCAAATTATTTCCATTTTAACAATAAATGTGTCAACAAAATATTATTTTTATTTTTCTATCTGATTGTGTCACTACTTCCATGGTGATGCTTTGCTGCACTTTTTTTTGTTTCTGTTGTACTTTCACCCAGAAGCCAAATCTTATTTCACTTCCATCATCATATCAACAGACGTGAAGGGACTATAAAATAATATTATTTAAATGGATTTAGGAAAGAGAAAGCTAAAGTTGTGATTGTAGTTTCTGTGTAAAACAGTAACTTGTTGCTTGAAACTGTTTTAATTTGTTTTTTTCCTTCTCTAGTTGCCTAAAAGTAGAAAGTTGTACAGCAAAACATTTCTACCCAGCAACAACCATGTTCCTCCCGACCATAGCAACAAAGTTAAGAGCCCAACATGACGTAAGACTTTGAGTGAGATTAAAAAGTTTCTGCCACATAATCAGAACAGAAAATAAATGTTCGAATTTAAAGTCGGCCCGGATCACCTTGCCCTTGATCCGGTGCTAAAAGGTAGAACTCGCGCCTTCGTCCGTATATCATCCACAAACTTTTTATTGCCCTCTCTCCACTCTTGTCTTCTTGCTTCTTATTGGGCCATGATTTGGCTTGTTAGACACAAAATAAAAATATAGTCCGTTAGCAGCCGCAGCAGCAAGAGAGCCGCCATGGCAACAAACGACTTCAGTATACTTCCAGACAGTATTCGAGCCTTTTTATTGGATGCCTGGACTGCGGACTGGATTTTAGGGCTCTGATAGGCCAACACAGTAACTTGGCGGGAGCATCTACTTGGGGTGAAGGGGCTAAGTTGTGTGAAAGTGGGCAGTAATTAAAAGCAAGCATAAAGCTGTCAATAGGAGCTTATGACCCAGTGTAATTAGCCTAATATGATTTCTTTCTACGCACTGTGGTGTGCTAAACTGAACCGCGTTGTCCTTGTGTGTGCTTGAAACACAGTGAGAAAGTAGGCCGGTCAGATATAAACACAGACAGATTAACTGGCAGATAAAAACAGCAGTAGTAGTGAATAGGTAAGTGAAGGTAAGAGTTTTAAAAGACCCATGAAACATCAGTCAGTGATTGAAACTGTAATAAAAGAGGTTTGAGAAAAACTTCCAGAGTAAAAAAAAATGTCCTAAGATATGAACCATTTTGCTCTTGAGCCTCGAAAAACACTTGTGCTTATTGTTGTTCTGAAACAGAGTACTGCTGTGTACATGTGTTCATAGCCAACAAACACACATATCGCTAACAATCCCCCACTGGCAAACCCTTCAGGGACGTGTAGCGGTCACCATTAAAAGGTCTTTCCAATACAAGCTCTGTTACCAAGGAGGCTAACAGTTAATTCGATTGGCTGGCTGGTAATCAGGAAGTGGGGTGCTCAGAGGGCCCAGTGATTAATGGCTCTGTTGCCCGCTCGTCATCTCCCAAAGCTCCTCCCTCCCTCCCTCCTCGTGTCATAAATTACAACTCTCGTAAATAAAGACAGCACCACAATCAGGCAAACTCAATCAATTACATCCGTTCTCTGGCCTCAGCTCGTAGGTCTGACAGACAGGAATGCTAATGTTATTGTTGCTTCCAAAGGGCTAACCTGTCAATTAGTGTACGGATGCACGAGTACAACAGCATAAATATGGACCGCTCCATTTAACACCTGTCTGATTACTTATGTATATTTTAGAGTTTCTGTGTTGGTTGGTACGTAGTAACGTTGTATTAGTTGTTCCTTAAATATGTTTGTTTGAATGCAAGACCAAATGTTTAAAATGAATTTCATTGTGAAATAAAACTAATTGTGTCAATAACATAAGGCTTGTCTGCAAAGAAAATTATTTGTAAACTTTTACTTCTTTTTTTGTGTCATATGTAGGAAAATAGTTCATTTTGAGTGAGAACATAAAGTGCTTTAATACTTTATCTACAAAAACATCACATTTTTTCTTTTATATTTCAGGTATTATATTTCAACAATTTGAGGATTTGTTTTTGCTTGCATCCTGCATAATCTCATCTGGCTCTTATAGAAATAATTTAAACATGTAAAATAAAAAATAAAAACATCTGGAAAAAGTAAAACTCTTAAGAAACATTTTTTTGTCTAGCATTTGCTCAATATAAAATTTTAAGCTGTAAATTAAACTAGATTATATTCTAGTGCACATGCATATATTTAACAAAACAGTTTTACTTTACCTGGTACTGGTACACAGTGTAAGGCTGGAGTTTGCTGTCTTTATATGAAGTAGAGGCATCTCTGTACACAACTGTTGCTGCTTCAGTTTTCTTGGTGTCCATTTTTAGGTTTGTCTTGCGATGCACCTCGTAATGCAAAATTCTTCCATTTGGCTGAACCGGAGAGGACCAGATGAGTAGAAAGCTTGTCTGCAGGCCTGTCTGTTCATCAGGTTGGAGGTCTAAAAGAGGTGCCGGCTGTCCAGCAGGGGGAGCCTCCAGCGTGAGTACCGAGGACCAGTCACTGGACGAGCAGCCCAGAGACGTGCAGGCCTCCACTCTCACTTCATATCTGTACACGTTTTAAATGCACATTTTGAATAAAGTCAGAAACAACATGCAAGGTTGGTGTGAGTTTGCAGGAGAAATACATGATGATCATCAGAAAAGAAAAGACAAAAGGGGACAAACAGAATGGACAAATGTTGAAAAAACAAACAAACAGAAGGTCATTCGACAGAGTGCAGGTGAACTTCAGATGATAAGGCAGAGCTTTAACTATTTGAATCTTATCATAGTAACTAATTAACTAGTTTCGTTACCCTTCATGAACATCTGATGTTTGTGTATGAGGGAATGACAAATAAATATCCTCGAATCCTTGAATAGTGTGCACATACTGCCACAGACACATACAAACAGGAACACACACAACTGCACATGCATACACACTCCTGCATCAACTATCTTTAGAATGATCTCTTTCTGAAACTAGGCACTTATTTATGAGAAAACAAGTAAATCTGTTACTGCAGTAACTAACCTGTAGTAGACCTGCTCTCTTTATATTTTGAACATTTTATCTATATTTATCTGTTACCAAGAGATGGCACTCTGCCCCTTTCTTTCTTTTTATCTGTAGACATTCCCATTTTTTTAAATTACACAATAATACATAAAAAAGAGTTGCTTAACTTTTTTTCAGTTCGACAGCAGTAGTTAGAAAGGGTACATACAAATTAAAAGACTGACGTTTTTTTAAACTTGTTATAAAAGTAAACATTTGTTCCTCTTTAAGTCAGTACTTTTTAACAGGACTTAAAGCACTAAAAAAATTAAGAGCATGAATTAGCTACAACAATAAAACCACTGATCATCTTGCTAATGCATTATTAAGTTGAAAAAACCTGCATCTTTTGCATTTTCATGAATGTTATGTTGGCACCAGGCTAAACTTATTGTCACGTAAGAAAAAAAACTTATTTAGCTGCAAGACACTGTGGACTGACCTGCAATACGGAGCAAGCCCATGCAGAACGGTTTGTCTGTAAGAAAATGCAGCGTCTTCTGGAGTTAATGCAGTGCTGTTGATGCTAAGCTGGACTGGATCTCTTAAATACACATTGTATCCCACAATGTCTCCATTAGGTCGGGCTGGGGTCTGCCACTCCACTTTCACCTGGTATGATAAAAGCCACAGATTCAAACCTGTGCAACAACTTTTCAATGTCCTGATTTAGCACTGTTTATAAAGAATCAATAAATGAATAATCCACCTGGCCTGCCTCCAGTGGCTTTAGTGAGGGGAGACCCACACCAGAAGGAGCTGATGGGTGAGTTTTTGCTGTGGCTACCTTGCTGCTCACAGCCCCTCGGCTGTTGTTGGCAATGACAACAAAGCTGTATTCCATGCTTGGCAGAAGGGTGAAGTCATGGTAATGGGTCTTTGTGCCAAAGTAAATAAGTTTACCATCTCTGCGGAGCTCATACCCAGTGATGATGCCATTAGGGTGTTTTGGTGGTCCCCAGCTAATCTCCACTGACTCTGGGCCAGTAACCTTTTGATGAGAAGTTAAAATAAAAATAAAATAAGTTTGATTTGCAATGGTGTTTTGAAAAAAATATTTAAGGGAGGGGGGAAAATGGTTAATTATTTGCATAAAATATAAAGCTTAAGTGATGATGGCAAAAAAAAGTTCAGTTTCTTCTAATTATTTTCCCACAGATTGTAGCATTAAATGTTAAAACTTTTATGTCAAAGGTAAAGACAACACCTTTAGAGCTGGAGGGTCCAGGTCCATTGGAGGAGCCTCCATAGTTTCTGCAGTCACTGTGTCGCTGGTCGTGCAGCCACCTCGGGTGCAGGCTAACAGAACCAGCTGATATGACGTATGCGGCTGCAGATATGACAACACAATACTGAGGTCTCTCCCTCGATAGGCCTCCTTGTTGTTGAGTTTCAGCACATATTCTGTCACGTCTCCGTTCTGCACCAGCGGTTTACTCCATGATATGGTAATACTATCAGATGTTATGGTGTTCATTGTGGGAGCTTCCACTGTCGCAGGTGGGGCCTCAAGTGTTGTGATGTTTGTCTGCGGACTGATGATACACCCCTCAGATGTGCAGGCTATTACTGAGTATCTATCAGAAACAAAAATCAATTAGAATCAAGTTGTGTCTTGTGCGCTATTAAGTATATAATAATAAAAAAAAAATCCAGAAAAAAAAAAATATACCCATATGTTGAAAATGGCTGCAGGTCTTCATCTGTGTAGGTGTGGATTGTTGGGTCAAAACTAAAAGAAAAACTGATGTTGTTTCTTTGAATCCTGTAGGATTGTAAGACCCCATTAGGCTCTAACGGAGGAGCCCAGGACACTCTCACCTCACTGGGCCGACCTTGAATGTGAGTCACTTTTGGAGACGCTAGGCCACGAGGAGGGGCTTGTCTGGTTGTTATTGTTTCCCAGGGGCTGCAGGTCTGTCCAGCTGGGTTGTGAGCACAGACGCTGAACTCGTACTGGGTCCAGGGACGCAAACCAGTCACTGTGTAGAAGTAGCTTTCGTTCTGCTCTGGGAATGGTTTTTTGAAGAGCACCTGTCCAAGTAGTGTTAGTATAATAAATATGATCTTCATTTAAAATTAAACAAATAACAGAGATGTGTGAAACTTACAGATTCATATGTGATTGCATTTGCTATTATTGTTTTCAATGTTTTTTTTAAATTAATTTTACCTTTACCTGTTAAAGAAAAACACCACCACCAACAGCAGCACAATTAACAGAATCACAGCTTGATAGAAAGTTGACTACATATGCTAAAGTGAAAAAAATAATAATTTGACGTCCGCCAGCTTTAACAAGACAACAACAGGAAACTACTGGAGGTTGTTTTTTCCTCTAATTTTTACATGATGGAAATCTATGCTGGCCTTGTTTAAAATGACAGAAATCCACTGTGGCAACAGAGAACTTCAAGACTAATTCAGGCTAATTTTTAAATCCTAAGACAAATTGAATCAAGACAGTTCAGTGGCTTTAGTTTCACCTACTTTCCCTTCTTCAGCTTCCTCTTCATTACTGCGTAACCTCCCTTTCTCCTCCAGACTTCTCCCAAGTAAGGAATACTCTCCAATTGGTCCATTGGGTTGGGAGGGGGGGCTCCAAGTCAACGACACGTGGTCAGGGCCGATGAAAAGGAGCCGTGGGGGAAGCTGAGAAGCAGGTGGAGCTGCTGCTGTGGCGATGTGCTGAGGAGGGCTGCGCGTGCAGCCTGCTGAGGTACAAGCTTCAAGTAACAGAGAATAAATAGTCCACGGCTCCAAACGACGAAACAGAAAACTGCGTGATAACCCGCTAAACTCCAAGTTCCCCTCGCTGTACAAGTTGTACACCTGGTAGGGAGAGAAATTAGAAGGTAGTAAAAGAGAATAGAAGTAAAACAGCAGAGAACAATCAGAGGCAGGTGTGTGGACAAACTTATTTCTCTTCTTAATATAAAATGAGAACTTATGAATAACTTATATGCAACGTGAGAACTTCTACATCACTGTGAGACAGCCTCTTTAATTGAAGTAATGAAGAAGAAAAGTCATTTGTCATCGTACAGCATTTAATGTTAATACTACGCTCCGGACTATGCTGTTTGGTATGTATTCAGTGCTGTTATGTGCTTTGCATTTACCGTAATAACTCCATTTGGAACAAGAGGCTGATCCCAGCTTAGCAGCAAGGCCCTGCCCTGCTCTCGTTGCTCCACTGTGAAGTTGGGCAGGCCAGCTGGAGAAGCCTCCAGGGTTCTGATGTCCACCCTTGGACTGGAAATGCTACCTGAAGTTTGACAAAATAAATAAACTACTGTAAATCTTGGTGGTTGTGTCCCATTCTTTTTTTGCAATGATTATGCAACCTACCTGCCCCATTAATAGCTTCCACATGCAGACTATACAGACTGTATGGTTCAAGGCCGTAGACCGTTGCCTCCAGAACTGAACCCTGACACACAAAAAGACCAACATATTATAAGTAAAGGGAAGCGTAGTGTTGTAGAAATTGTATATGCAGGTTAAAAGTTGGATTTCAGATTAAGCCATGGATTGAATTAGAGTAAAAGACAACAAAGAAAGGGTGATAGTGTCGTGGGTCAAATGCCAAAGTAGAAGAAAGCAACAAAAAATTGGTTACACAAGTCAGTCCTGCATGAATAAAAATAAACAATGGCAACTAAGACTACATAACATGGGATTTGTGATATCAACATTTCAACATACAGGCACTGCCTTGGAGAAGTAAGCAGACACCAGGCAAATGGCTGTCCCTTTTGGGTGAATTCAAAGCTTTCAGACTGAATGTTTATGTCACACATGCACCCTTTTATATCACATGCACAAACACATGCAGGCACAGGGTGTGTGCCAGTAGCTTTAGGCAGTGAGACCCAACCCAACACTCTGGCAGACACCAGGACAGCATGTGAGTGAGTGTGTGACACAGTGAAACCACCATTTACTAATTGATAAGAGGGATACTGTTGTTCCAAAAGGCCCTGGCGTACAATAACATGGTAGCCTGGGAGAACTAGGCTCAAGGCAGTAGCATTGTAGCCTGTCTGATTTTGTGTTTGTTTATGACTGTGAGCTCTGAAGCAAAGCTGTCTGTGTTTGAACCCATTTGTGTAAATTTACAACACAGGATGTTATATTCCTTTCATGTGTTGAGTCTGCAGATCAAATTTTGGCTGTTCAGGACTGTATGCTTTCACATAACCAAGCATATGTAAAGAGATTAACTGGTAACCCACTTCAATGAAACTGCGGGAGGATCAAAAAGCCTCCACAATTCAAACTGAATCAAATAAAATCCCTGACAAATCACTGTGGCATGGCACCAAGGATGAACTGACTGAACAACAACCAGAATGCATGTACTTGCTATATTCATGTCTAGAAGCCAACATATTTTTCATCCACAGTAAAACAGGATTAATAAGCCCCTAGACACCTAGACACAAGCTAAATCCTCCTGCAAATCACAGCACTTCTTAGCAGACAGATGGAGGGAGGGGCAAAATGAGAGACGATGGGGGAAAAGAGGAAAGATTGAGCGGAAAAAAAAGTGGAAGGAGAGAAAAAAAAAGAGGGGAATGAAATAAAGTATGTATTTTAAAGGCAAAGCAGAAATGAAAAGGGGAAAAAGAAAGATGTGAGTTAGTTAATAACTGATGAAGCAAATAAAAAAGGTACAAGAAAGGGGAGCTAAGTGGAGGAGATTGAGCAAAGAAAGAGTGGTAGAAGCTAAAGCTGTGGAGAAAAAAAAAAAGAGATAGATGTGGCAAAAGGGAGAGACAGATTAAGTGAGCCAGAATGAGAGATCTCTCTACCTTAAAAGCCAGTGAAATATGTGAGGCATGTGGCCTATAAAGCGGTTAACATATGCACATTGTCAATAGCAGCATCTGGCGCTGGCAGATTTTATAGGAGCGTGGAGACTCTGCTACATGCCTCTAGATGGCAATACATTCAAACACTTTATCACTGAAACACACCACATTAACAGCCTGCTCTCTAACAACTCCCCCCCAAACACACACACACACACACACACACACACACACCAATCAAGGACTATGAAATTCACACAAACAAGCACATAGACGTGCTGTAATCAAATGGTCCGACATTGAAATACACAACTATTACATTAACAGCTCCCACAATAACTAATTTTTTTCGTAAACCTTCACACATATGTTGAGTGCAAAAAAAGTACAAAAAGGTTTAGAGTATTTTAATACACAGATCAAGTAAAATGTTGCCAAATTGTGCGCAGAACTTCATAACAGAGGTAAAACCCCATCAATGTATTGTGTGTTGTAAAAACAAACCATTAAAAGTAAAGAAAGGTGCTGAAATGACATAACCCTATGATGTACTTGTAAAGTTTCTGCCAACTATACAACATGTTGACTAGTGTTTTTTGTTCTTTTTGCTTTAGATGTGTACAGATTTATGCTTCACTACCAATTTTAAAGCCAAAAACACTGCAGGCAACTGTTAAGGTCCTCCTCATAGCATAAAACGCTGTGGCTACAGTAGAGGAAAAATGTGCTTTCATAAATGAATTTTTTAAAGCCTAATTTTGAGAGAAGAAAAAAAAGGTCAACCTATGAAGATCACATTATGAGCTACAGAGAAATATATGAAAGGAAAGGCTTCTTGTCAACTCAAATTCTGTGTACTCCAGCATATGCATGTGTGTGCAGATGATCAAAGACACCAGTTAATCATACAAAATGCAACAGAGAGGAGCAAGGAGTCAAGAGAAAGGGAAAGATGATCGGGAGTGTAAACAAGATAGAAGGAGAACAAAGGAGACAAGGAAAGAACAGACAGGAAGGGGTCTTGCTAATTTAAACATTAAAGCCCTCACCGATCCTACATGGTTCAACACAACTTAGCTTTGAGTGCAGGGAAGCAATCATTTCTTCCTTGTTCTGAGTGTGAGCTGAGCTACAGCAGGATTCCACAGGTCAGTGTGTGTTTCTGCACATGTAGCCTAAACATAAAGAGGCTCACAAACTGTGTGCTTCTTGAACCTTGGGGACATTTTTATTTTGCTGCGCTTTTTTTTTATACGAGTTATTTGCGTGTACACTAACAAGCAGACATCTGCCAGCATCTTGTTTTTTTACATGTGTGTCCCTCGATTTGTGTGTGTCCAGCTGCACATCTGTGTGTTATTCAGGTAGAGAGGCATAGTGCAGCCACAGGGACAGTGTGTGATACTAATTAAGAATAACCATGTGTATTTGTCAAAAGAATTATGCTGATTATCTCACAAAGGCCCCGGCACCGGGCCCCGCAGAGAGACAGACCAGCAATAGCTAACGGCTGTATACGAGCATGCATGTGTACACATCCTTTCTTTGTGTCTCTCACATGTACACACACTCAAACACACACGCAGGATGAAATTAACACAAGTATATAAGAATATACAAAGCAAAGTAATGACTGACAGAGGAATGAGCTCTAACTGCTTTGCTTTTGGAATTTAATGTACCACACCACGATTTCGATGAGGTTTAGCGCTTTTCAGAGTATGATAAAACATGTTATAGTCAAATAATACTCAAGCTAGCTCACTTCGCCTCTATAGTCCAGTCTATTAGTCCAAGCTGTGCCCTGACCAGCCCTGTGAGAGCAGTAATTGTTTTCAGAGGCATCTGAGGTGAGCCAGTGCACCACACACTGATCTCTCTCACCCCATGCCAAGCTCTAAAGCCAAATTTGTGTGTGAATTTGTGTGTGTGCATATTTATATGTGTATACCTAATTCAATGCTGTTGGAACGATCACCCTGTGTCTGTTTACAAATGCCCTGCATGGGTGTCCCTGCTAGTCAGGTTGTGTTAGACAAACCCTGACACACACATTCATTTTTCACACACAGACACACGCACACACACAAGCAAACAGAGACACACCCACTGACACACAGAGTG
Source organism: Anablepsoides rubrolineatus (assembly GCA_031762495.1). Classification (NCBI taxonomy): domain Eukaryota; kingdom Metazoa; phylum Chordata; class Actinopteri; order Cyprinodontiformes; family Rivulidae; genus Anablepsoides; species Anablepsoides rubrolineatus. The sequence continues at coordinate 12,194,411 of JARVGW010000322.1, forward strand.
CCATTAGGCATGCATTTTGTCTGTGGCCAGCGCAGATGTACAGAGGGACTGTAGGGGTTTGGAGCAAGCGTGCCCACTTCACACCGACATCTATGATTGGCTTTGGCGGTTCCAGACCCTGGGAGCAGCATATTTGGTGTGCATAGATCATGTTGTGTGTGTGTGTGTGTTGGTATTTGTGTGCTTATTGTGGCCAAAACCTAGTGGACACATTATGGTGAGCAAGAGGTGGTATGCTTTATAGTCCCAGACATCACAGAGATTGTCTATTAGTGTTTTAATTTTATTGGGAAGGTCAAGAAAAAAATATTTTCCAGGACTGTTTGTCTAAACAAATTACTTTAATTTAACACATTAACAAATCAGTTCTAGTTAAATGTACTCATTGCAAAGTCATGAAGACCACGGTGGTAATGTCATGAAGTTTCACCACTCAACCACCCTGTTTCATTCCTGTTTTTTATTCTCGAGCATTGTCTGTGGTGTGCACGCATGATTTCATACCTCTGAGGGGAGTTTCCATAAAACCTCCACTCGGAGAACAGGATTACAAAGGTTTTGGTTTTAAAGGAAACAAGCGAAGTACTCGTGTACACAGACAACTAAACAGCAACGGAAATGCAATGGTTTCAATCAAAATCGGCGCTGTGTAAACTGGGTCTCAGATAAGTGCTTTGTTTACTATCAGTGCATTCCCTCATTTCAGACTTGCATTTACCTGGAAAACTACTGAAGTAATTCTTTTTGAACTGATCCATTTGATATAGTTCAGGATAAGCTTTTCATGTTTTACTTTATAGTTGACTGACAATTATAAACGTAAAGACACACCATTTACGCTGTAAAACAGGACTGCAGAGACAAAAAGCACGATTAAAGGGGCAATATTTTGTATTTCTCAGACCTATATTTAAATTCTATACCATAATAAAGTAACAATGTCACCTTCAGTTGTTATTAAAATGTCGTTTATATATTTAAATAGAAATTAAACTTGACTTCTCATTATATCTGTTTCTAAACAGCTTGAAATTGGCCTCTGTCTCTTTAAGAACCTCCTTCCGCTTCTGTCCTGCCCATTTCAGCACAGGGCCGGGTGTGTGTGTGTGTGTGTGTGTGTGTGTGTGTGTGCTCTGTGATGAGAAATCTCGGCTTGGAGACACAGCCCAGAGGAGTAGCTGATCCCAAAAGGCAGTTCTAGTCCCAACCAGTCATTTTTGCTCTCCTGCCTGGCTGCCTCAGGACACTACAGGATTTCTCAAACATGCATGAATGAGTCAAAGTAAGACTGGGCATGTTTTTGATGAGAGGATAATATTATAACATGATATAAAACTAAAAAAGTTGATTTTACATGATATTGCTTCTTTAAGTTTAAGACAGTAAACTAGCAAAAACTCTACCAAAACAAACATTATCGTGTTTTCCGGACTATAAGTTGGTTCAGAGTATAAGTTGCAACAGTCAAAACATGCGTCAGGAAGAGAAAGAAAATGTAGATAAGTCACAGGGCCAGCCAAACTATGAAAAAAAACCATGCAAGCATACCGAACACTCTTTCCTCCAGAGCTGAATGAGCTCACAGATCAGACATAAACTAACACTTTTTATTCCCTCTTTTAAACTCACTCTCATTCAGTCTCAAAATTCCTCTGAAGTGATGCCTATTGTATTGCAGACGCAGCCTTAAACACCCATTATAACAAGTGGAGAGCACTACACTGGATGGTGTGCCCTCTTCACAGTGACACAACAACACACAACCTGTTATTTTTGTGAGAAAGACTGTGTGCATGTGTGTGTTTGTGTAAGAGAGACAACACGAGGCGAGAGGGAGAAAGGAAGGAAGAGGAGGCAGGGGAATGCAAACCGACTTGAAAGAGAATGACAGGAGAAGAGGGAAAGTAGGGGCAACGACAAGGAATGAGTGCAACGTAAAAACTGTAATTTGATACAGAAGCAGAGGAACCTCAGACAGAAATGTTGTGATGGATGGAAGGGTGAGCTGTGTGGAGAAGCTGTGGAAAAGATAAGAAGGCAGAAAGAAAATTTGCAGTAAGGAGAAGAGGGAGGATTGTAGCATGATTATTTAGATGTTTATTCAGAATGCTAAGAGTCCTCCAATCAGAGTTGGAGACCTTTAAATAAGGGGTCTGATAGGCTGAGGACCTAACAAACTCTACATCTGAGCCTCCTTATCCTCTGTTGATCCTTCCTTCTTCTCTTCATCCTTTGTGCACTCAGCTTTGCATTTCCTTCTCCCCTCCAAACCTTTTTGTCACCCTCATTTGTTAAAAGGTATCTGTGAGAGCAAGGGCAAAGCCTTGCTTTTCCTGTGCTACCAAACTCTTTTCTTCCACTCAAGAGCATCTGTAGTTAGGTGATTGTAGATGGATGTTAGAGCAGAAAGTAAGAAGGGCTTTATAGCAACAAGTAAAAATTGTATTTATAATGTATTATTTATTATTACATCATAATAAATAAATCTAGCAATAGTTCTAATCAATGGTGTAAAGTAACAAACTTACAGCAACAGTACAAACACTTTGTTACTGTATTTAAATAGAAATTTGGGTCATCTATGCTTTACTTAATATTTTTCAGCCAACCTTTCATTTTTACTCCTTACAATTTCACGCAGTTATCTGTACTTTCTATTCCTTACATTTTATAAAAGGTAAGAAGTAGAAAGCCCTTACTCTTATTTCATTTGGGATTGTTTTCAATCTGGCTTGTTATTGTTAGAAAACATATGCAAAAACTATCCAGATAAACTGCGCCCCCTGGATAGAGTGAATTTAACTGTGGTTGGATGAGAAGTATAAATATATACCATTCTGACACCCTAATGGTTTGTACGATCCATCACACCTGCAGGACACAAACATTCACACTCCAGCAGTACATAGCAGACATATGTAGTCTAGTGTGCAGATGAGTGTGGCAGATATATACTATGCAGCTGAAAAGTTAGCCTAGTGCATCCCAAATTTTTCTACATTATCATTTTAATGTACCTTTATAATCATTATGACTTTTAGAAAAAATGTTTTTGGGGAGGTCTCCTCCCAATAATTGTAATTTTGGAAATTTTAACCACTCACTTTTACTCAATACTTTTACTTTTAATACTTAAGTACATTTTATATCAGAAATTTACTTTTACTTTACCTTTTATCAAAGTAATTTTATGGTACTTATGGACTTTGTGAAGGAAAACACAATCATCACCCATGTATTTCAGTTTTGAATGTATTTTACTTATGTTTCTTTCTTGCTTTACTTATAAATGTATTGTATGCTTACTGTCATGATATAGGGGCGGCTGTGGTGGAGTGGTTAGGGGAGTTGTTATGGAACCGGAAGGTCGCCGGTTCGATCCCCCGTCCAGCCGTTTCAGTCGTTGTGTCCTTGGGCAAGACACTTTACCC
>JARVGW010000322.1:12197941-12220354 GCA_031762495.1 Anablepsoides rubrolineatus
TGTCTGTAAGTGTAAAGCGCTTTGGGGTCCGGAAGGACTTGATAAAGTGCTATATAAGTTCAGTCCATTTACCATTTACCATATTCTTAATCTGTTGCTGTCGTACTAGGTGTCATTACTGATGTTGTAATGACACCTTTAGAAATGACACCTTTAAAGTGTCATTTCTGTTCCAGCTTAAACTTCACACACAAACACCCGCAATTTCTGCACAACTGGATTGCAGAACTATTTGTTTTATTATTGGAATGTGAACATGTAAGAGACAATGTAATAGGAAGCATAACCACATTCTAAGGTGTTTTCCCTTTGTTTAAGGACCACAGAACAAGTTTTAACTGAAACAAATTTGCTGCTCAGCTAAAGAACCACTCCTTGAATGTCAGTAATAACCTGTTTTGGGACTTTTTTTCTGCTAAAGGTATAAAAGATGCTTCACTGGGGCTGTGTCCCCAGACTCAACTTGTATTGCTGTATGCATGTTGACTCTCATTTTATTGCAATAAAATTACTCAGAGACCGTTGTAGTGAAGAACTTTTTTGATCATGTATTTCTGCACTTTGTTTAACAGACATGGAAAAGTTTGTTTTCCACCACAACTTGAAAATGTTTGCCTTCCATTAATTGTGCTGTAAAGTTTTCCTACTGAAATGGTTGCTAAGATGTAGGAACAAGACAAGCCAAAGTAATGATCCCAACATCTCATCAAGTTATAAATCACATTATGTTTTTTTGTGTGTTCCTGTGTGTAATGTATGTTGTGTGGTCTTATTTCAGTTCTTTAACCAGGGCTTCCATCCTTTCTTGTGAATGAGCAGTAAAGTTCATTTTCTGGTTGATCAAAAAAAAAAAAAAAAGAAATACAAAATTCCATAAGTTGTAGTTAAATTTACAGATGTGATCCATCAGCATGAGTTACTTTTTTCCCCTCCTCAACAACATATCTAACATATATCCTGTCAAACGCTCCAACCGTGCACATTTAACTACACATGTTTTGATTGTGAAGAGACATGCCCACGTTCAAAAACCTCATATTGGTTTTGAGACACAGTTCGCCGGCTGTCCCATGCTGTTCCATCCTCTCTGACGGGTTCTTAATGGTAAACTAACAGATTGTAAACATGCTGCTAGCCCTTTCTCACTCACTGTTTCTCCACTATCTTTATCAATCACCCCCTCTCTTTAGTTTCCATCTTCCATTTTTCTTCCATTCATTTCAACATTCCTCTTCTAACCCATCCCTTCTTACGCTTGCCTCCCTCTCCCTTTCTCTTTTGCTTTTCCTGGGGTATTTTTTAAACAATGTGTCCTTCATGTACGGTTGGTTACGGGGCGTACAGAAGGACATCATTAGCGCTGGTGGTTAAGCTGTAATTTACACCATTACCGAGGTAGGGGCCATTTTTATTGCCTAGTAAATTTCAGCTCTGAAATATTTAGACCATATGGCTCAATTTGTGTAATAACCTTAATTTCCAAGCACCCTTCAGCTCCCTTCAGCGCCGGCTGTTGTTGGCGGATGGCAGAGGGGTGTGTGCTCTCTTTCGCGTGTGTGTACGCGGTTTGAATTTGAAATGCGTATATGCACTGATAAACACACACAAACATATATGGAGAAATATGGATATGGCAAACATGTTGTATGCAACCAAAAACCCTTTACACAGTGTTTGCTACATAATGTTACTGATTCGCTGAACACACACAGAAACACACGCGTATGTATGCATGGCAGTAGCAGATTAATAGGGTGTCAGCTTCTGTTTGGGTGAGGGAGCGTCAGGCGTCGGCCAGATGGTTCTCAGGGATGATGACTGTCAGGGGTCCTGCTCTGATCAATGGGATGTATTAATACAGCTCACACATACACACACGCACACTGTTGCATATACACACACAAACGTTAATGCCTTAAATCTACAAGCGCACAGAAAACCATACTCAGACATATGTATGCGCACAGAGTAACAAACACACACTCACACGCACACATATGCCCATCGTCTCCTTTCACCAGCAATCCCAAGGGCCGCAGTGTAACATCTGGAAGAGCCAAGGGAGGCATGGAAGGACAGTAAAGAGAGAAGAGATAGAAAATGGCAGGAAGAAAGAATGCAAAGGTGGAGAAAGGAGTGAAAGGCAGATTCTAAGGAGGGATAAAGAAAGTAAGGGAGAAGATTGGAGACATGGAGTATAGCTGAGAGGGGTTAAAGAGTGAGAGAACTAAAAGTGCGTAGCCAAAACTGAGGAGAAAAACCCAGATGGACAAAAAGGGACAAGTAATAGAGCGCTGAGAAAGCAATCCTCGGCTATAAAAGTCACAGAAACATAGATTTACATGAAAGAAGAAAAGTGGGGAAAGCAAAATGAATGAACAATAAAAAAGACTAGCTGTTTTATAAAGTGGGGGAATTTTAGGTAACCTTTGTGAAGAAACAGTGAAAACTAAACAAAACGTAAACATAAAACACACAAGAAAGCAATCAAGACAGGGGTGCTCCTTCTTGCAGAGTGAAAACATGTCTGTCATAGACGTGTAAAGTAATGTAGAGCAAAATTGGGAGTGTGTATGAGCTCTGAGTGTGTGTGTGTTTGTGTGCGCGCATGCCAGGCGACACGTAGGGGTCTAGAGAGGCAGGCCGCCTGCGTTTCATACCCTCATTCCGTCTGATTGCCATGACGACCCCATTAATCAGCCAAGCTGGCACAGACCAGGGTTTTTAGCCCAGTCTGAGATTAGTACACACACAAATATGCACAAACTAAATAGAAATGCACAAACAATGTGTAAGTAAAGCTAATAAACATTATGTAGTCTAAGAAGAGTAAAGGAGTTCTGTGGGGTGCTCTTGACATTTATATTGTACATTTATATTCACCTGCTTACTTCATTCAGACATAAGACTTTTAGAAAACATTACAACTCATTTCTAAAACAAGCTCACTCCACAAAAAAAGAAAGATAAACACCAATTCATAAAACTTCTACACTTTCCCATTTAATTGAAAACTTTGTTTTTAATTTTTACTTTCTTTGTATGTTCTTACAAACTGTAGAGTGTCCGCTGAAGGCTACTCTGTGACAAATGACCCCAACCAAAATAAGTCTATTCCATGTCAATGAGCTCCTTTCTTTCTCACACACACACAAACACACACACACTCACACAAACACAAAGTGTTCCATATCAATGAGAAGGTGAAAGGTCTCCATTTACATCTTGTATTAATTATGAGTGACAAGCCAAAGGTCACAAAGAGAGAAGAGGCCACACGTATGGACAGAATATAGATCCATACTTCTACCTCTTGTCCCTCGTTTATTCCCTTACCCTGATCTATCACCCTGTCTCATCCCTCCTCTTCTTCAATCACTTTTCTTTATAGTACCCCACTGTGACTCTCTACTTACACTTTTCCTTGTTTTTAAGGTCTTTTCATACATTTTCTTGTGCTTCTGCCAGTGACTGTAAAACAAGACTTTCTAAGTTTGAACACTGACTTAAGTCTCTCTCTCTACCAGATATGTTTCCTTGTTTAACTGATTGTAAAATATCAGAGGATCAATGCAACAAAGGTTAGGTGATTAATTCAAACACACATTAGAGTAAGAGACAGTCAGCAATATTGACCAGCTTATGGGGCTTCATGTGAATGTAACAGCCAGCTCGTAATGAGACTAGATGGCATGTGTTAACATAATATATATAATTATGTTGTATGTGTGGTGGGCTAATTGCATGTATTTAGGTGGATTTATATTTTAATGTTAACTGGTATTACTTATGTTAGAACATCAGGAATTGCACAGATTTGAAGGAAGAGCCCTGGAGAATAGCAGGCCGTGGGTTTTAGTATGTGTGTGTTGATGTTTTCAAACCCCTCATTGGCAAACAGATGGCAAAAGCATCACAGCAAGTCCAAATTTCTTCATTTATATTGTAAATCTTAGAAAACACTTACAAACACACTGTATACTTTACATTATTACAGCATAGTTTTTTTTTTCCAAATAATTACTTCACACAGACATGTTTTCAAATATTTCTGTTTGTGCACAAACTAGCCTTTTACACGTGAGCATCCTAATCAAGAACTACAAACCTCTGATGAATATCATAAAGCATCTATAAAGCCACATGGGATCAGGTGGAGAGTGTCTTCACATCTTGGTGTGTTTGTGTGTGTTTTTACCTCTACAGTGAGAGCAGTCACAGTAGCTTTGCTGAGAGTCGGGTCCTGTTGGTGCTTTATGTAAACCAGTCTATAATGGGAAATGAGACCATTGGGCTGGCCTGGTTCATTCCATTTAAGGTGGACTGAATATGCACCTGTTAAATTAAGCAGTGTGTTTTATAAGTGCTATATTCAATAATATAACACCTATTCTTAAAAGGTAAACTTACCAGAAGGTGTTACCACAGGAGGGGCCATATCTTCGGGTTTTCCCTGTAATGTTTGAGCTAAAGTCCACTGACTCAGAACTGAGCCTTTGGAGTTGAAGGCACGAATCTTGTACTGGAAGTAGCTGAAGGGCCGTAGGTCGGGGCTTGCATCGACAAATTCAAGTGGGCCACTGGACCAGATAAAAACCAGCAGCTCCTCTTCTGTTCCTAATGGACGCCTACAGTGAGATAAGTTATTGGATTGTTTATTTCAAAGTCAGGCTGGGTTGGGCTTCCTTGACTCTCTGACCTCACTGTTGCATGCACAGAGAAACTACAGTCAACTATACTGCCAGAAAGTTTAAAGAGGTCAAAAGAATCTGGTCAGGTCTGCTGTCGGCGTTGTCACTTCTGCTTGCATTGTTATTATGACAATCACCAATAGTTCTTTATTTACCAACATGTTATTTGTGCACACACACAATAGCAATTTCTGCTAATAACTGAGCGAACAGGCACTAGGGGTCTGCAACCTTTACAATCAAAAGAGCCAGTCCTTTCCCTGAGGCTCATTGATTAAATGTGTTCAGAGCCACAAAACTTACTACAACTGTGATTATCAACTGGCTGGCTTATACCAAATAGAATTTTCATTTTTGTCTAATTTTTTAATATATTTTTTAAATTTTACTGTTGTTTAACCAAGCAAATCCCATTGAGATCACAGATCTTTTTCAAGGGCGGCCTGAGCCTGAAGGCAACCTATTGTACATGTTTTGGTCTGTGGGGGAAACCGGAGTACCCGGAGAGAACCCAAGCATGCGGAGAACATGCAAACTCCACAAAGAACGACCCCAGGTCCAAACTGGGGATCAAACCCAGGACCTTCTTGCTGTGAGGCGACAGTGCTAACCACTGAGCCGTCATGATGGCAAAAATAAAAATAAAAATCACTATACTTCTTCTTAGCAAATTGTCTTCTTTTGAAAAGAAATCAGTCAGGATTTCCTAAAATGAGACTGCACTTTAGGTTGGAAGTTGGATTACTGGAATTGTCATCAAACTACTGTTGTGGGTATAAAAAAACAACAAAAATATCACATTCATTTTGATCAATGTTTCAAAAAGCCGCTGTAGAGGGAGTAAAGAGACACGTGGCTCCAGAGCTGCAGGTTGCAGACCCCTGGTATAGACAGACACCTCCAGCTTGGAATAGGTGCCTGAAAAACATTTGAATAGGTGAGATGCCATGCTAAAGGGCACTTCAGAGGTGAATAGTGATGGAGTGGAACAGCACTGATCACTCAGAGCCATAAGCCACAAGGGTATAAAACTTTCTTAAACAAGCAACCCCTTCAGTATTTAACTCCACAGCATGCTCCAAAGCAGGATGACTACTTTAAAATAAACTTTTAAACTTTAAAAATGGCTTCTGTGGAGTTGAAATGAAAAATGTAGCATCACGTCTTAAACATTGGGTTTAAGCTCTTGGCTGATGCAAGCAGCCTGATGTCTTGGTAAGCCCACGGGTCTTGATTACGCAGGCTTTCAGGTGTGTGTATCAGAGAAAGAAAGACAGACATTTTTCTGTTTTATCCAAGTCCCTGTCTGCTTAAGTCCGATGATTCCAGATGTGTCAGTGAGTGTGTGTGTGCGCTAGTGTGTGTAGAGCTATGCTAATGCGTGTTTCCCGAGGACTTAAAGGGCTTAGTCTGGTCTGACCCTGCATACAGATCGCACAGTCTTTGGTCAACAAGCAGACCACGACCTTCAGCGTGCTTTAACACACACACACACACATCGTGCGAAGAGTGGTAAACAGACTTTACCTCGAGGACGCATCACCAAAACTTCTATGTTTCCATGTGTCTAACGTATTATTATATTTAAACAGAATTTTTATATTAAAAGTACATGATGCACAGTGTGTGTTACTGATGCTGAAAACATTTGAAAACATTGGAGCTAACATAAAATTCCTGGAAAATAATCTAAAACTGATAACTTAATTTTATATATTAATGAAGTCAACACTTGTATGTGTCTGAGTTACCTGTACACGTGGTAGGAGGTGATGAGTCCATTTGGTTTTTTGGGGGGTGACCAGTGAATCTCCAAGATATTAGGCCCAACTGCTGTTACTTTAGGGGGCAGCAGACCTTCTGGTGTAGTCTCCAAAGTGCGAACATACACACCTTTTCCTACTCCACACCCCTCTAAAAGACAAACAGGATGATTTATAACAACTTTTATTGTCATCCTACTTTTTTAAAAACACTGATCCAAAACTAAACTTAGACAATAAAGAAAAAAATGTGAGCAGTAATTTCTTTTCATCTGAGTGGCCTGCCAATTTTGACTCTCACAAACTTTTTATACAGCACAGCTGTGCTGTTCCTGATACATACTCTAGTTTCTCTTTGAATGACCTCTTTTCCCCAATTGTGTTACTGTGGATAATGTAAGTGAAAAAAATACTTGCCATTCTGACAGGCTTGCACTCTTACATAGTAAAGAGTGAAAGGATCTAGAGCTGTCACAGAGAGGTGCAGGTTTTGGCCAGCATGATGTATTATGTTTCTCTGGCTTCCTGGGTTTAACAGGATGTTGTACTTCACATTCTGGCTGCTGTGTAGTTGAGCTGCGAATTAGACAAGACATGTTTAGTTTCAGACAGATGAGATAAGGATTATATTTTCAAATATCTTCAATAAATTCAGCAACCTGGTCATAACCATTATCATTAGGATGCAAAACACTGAGCAGTCAGAGTTTTCTTCATAATTAAAAGAGATAATTTGTATTGACTAAGCTGACAGATTTTGACTTTACAATTCCAGCACGGTGGCCTCAAAAGCTAGACAAATGCACTCAAATGTATACAGCCAGCACACCCACCCACCCACCCACCCTTACACACACACACCTTTAGACTTTGTTAATATTCTCACCGGAGGTTTTTCCATAATTCAGGCCAACTGTATTGTGATGGGTTATTCAACATTCATGAACTCTAGATATCTTGAGAACGAACTGATTACCAGACAAATGAAAGACTTCAATTATTCACTCCCCCAACTCACATATGCACATGTGCACACGCACACCTGTGACTTTAGCACATTGGGCTTATATATGGAGAGACACTACACCTTCACATAAGGCACACACGAGATGTTTAGGTTCTATTATTTACAACCCCTCAGCTGCTTTGCTGTTGTTCATTTCACATACATAATCCTTACTACTTCAAATTCACACATGCATTCTTGTATAGTAAAAACACCACAAAAAAATACATTACAAGACTTAATTCTGAGACACACATATACCTTAACAGACCGCCACAAACTCTAATCCTACACCCCAACATCTTGAATAAACTGTCTTTAACAGCCATACGTCAGTCCTTTGGCAGTCAGTTTATGCATATATATGCATGCACACACACACACAGCTAGACACACTGCGAGAGATTCACACACACAGATGTACACACACAAGATGAAAACACTCCAGACTCTGGGCTCAGGGAGTTAACCAAGCGTGAGAACCCAGCCGATATTTCCTCACCTTTAAAATCAACCCATAATGACGATAGAATGGGCCTGCCTATGGAAATATCTCACAATGAAGCTCATGCGCACACACACACATTCAAATACACATGTACAAAAACGCATACATAAACACAGGCACAAACATAAAGAAACAAAACACACACACACAAAACAAAGTGGAGTGTCTTTGCTAGTTGGATCTTTAAGCAGTTTCTGAAATGGGAAATCAACCTAATGAGAGAGTAATAGTCAATGATAGATGGGTTAGGGCAGACAATCACTGCCCCATAAGCATGAAACTCAGCCCCAAGTGCACGCTCCCGTATGCCTGTGTATGTGTGCAGGTCTTGAAAGGCCAGAAGGTGAATGGAAAACCACTCAAAGCTTTTGCTTTATGCTGACCTTTGTCTCTCTGGTTTGGTTTGTTTTAATAACCTGCTAAACGCACCTTTATATATAAATAAATAAGCCAAGATAATTAAAATATTAAGAGAAAAAGTTTTTTTATTTGATGTTTGAGTTTAAAAACCTGAAGGATAAAATGTTATAAAAAAAAGTCAAACACAAAGAAAAAAGGACTTCAAGTTCATCCATCTATAAAGTTGTTCCAACACCTTCTCACTTAGATGAAGACTCACCAGGAGGGGACCAGGCAAGAGAGATGGAGTAAGGGCCTGACACTGTCATGTTGTGGGGAGGTGGGATCCCAGTGGGGCAGGATGCTGGTGTTTCTATAGTGTATTTGTCACTCACACCAGTGCCACCTGCTGTACTGGCTTCCAGTTTATATGCATATCTGAAGTAGAAAAAAGTGCGGAGAAGGCAACTTTATACAAAAATATTACAATAATGGATAGGAGCAAGAATGAATGGCAATTTCTTTCTTTCTAGCACCACAAATAATGACATGTACTCAGTTAATATATTTATTACATCACACACCGCGCCCTCTCAAACTTCCAGAGCGGTTCATTTTAGTTTAATAGAGGGGTTCCCGACTATTTAGAGGCTCAGAAATTTATTTACAAATTCATTAAAAGATGTCAACAAGGGAAGACTTATCCAGCCTTGCATGTTAGAGCCAGAGTCTGACCCAGGAGAGGGAAGATGAAGAAATTGTAGTTAAGTCAAGTCCAGACATTATTTAGAAGTTCTGTCACAAATAATTTGACGTAATATTTAGGAAAATGTCAAAGAAAAACTGAACAGGTTGGAAAATATGATCCAAACAGAATAGAAAGATATCCATGCACTCTTAGAGACTCCAAGTACACAATGAAATGAATTTAACAGCTGAAAAAATAGATTATGAATGATATGTCCCCTTTAAGACATGTTTCTGTTCTGTTCTTTCTCAGTAACTGTGTCCTCTGCAGTGAGCCTTATGGGTAGGATTTCATCAAAGTATGTCTACATGGTCAAACAGTAACCATACACTTCAATCTTTTATCCTTCTTTCTTTGCCTCTGCTGTTCACCTTTTCGTCTCTCTCTTTCAAACATTTTGCTACCTCTCTCGACCTACTCTCCACCTCTCCTGCTCATGACATCATAAGATAGATTTCCCTTTTAAGAGCATGTGGCTGGTTGGTGCTAAGTCCTACATTAACTGTGTAAGTGGGCCACCATTTAACATTAAAAGCCTTTAATTTGCTATAAACTCCGGCACACATGCATTAATAGGCGGTGATGTTGGGTTATTGTTCATGTGCGGAGCCTTTTAAACAGGAGGCCATTAGCGCTTCTGCGCTGGGTTAGAACGCACCCACAGAAACATATTAAAACTACTCACATGTTACTCTGATAGACACACAAGCGTAGAGACACACATAAAAAACATAAATAAATGCACCTCGCTGGGACCCACAAAACCAGTCAAGAAAAGAGAAGGAGAGAGAGAGAGAGAGAGAGAAAGAAATCCTTAGAGGGAGGAGTGAAGAAGAGACTGAGTGTGATGGAGAGGAAGAGTTTTATCACGGCATACGGTTTCAGAGGGAGAATGAAGTTCAACACTTCATCACTGGAAGATATTTACTTAAATGTAAACACCGCCTTGGGATATCAAAAGTAAAATTGTGTGTGTGCATTAGGTAATCAGTGAGTGGGGCATTTGCATCTGTTTGACTGGGAAGATGGTGTGTGTGTGTGTGTGTGTGTGTGTGTGTGTGTGTGTCCTGCGGGGCCAGCCAGAGGGAATAGGTTAATTCTCTCGTCATCTTAGACACTTCCTGGGCTGCCGAAGCAAAGTGACAGCTAATCAACATTGTCATAAATAATCAATGGCCACTTTGAGCAGTGCCACGCACAAACACGTGCGCACATACAAAGGAATGCCAGGGCGCACGCTCACACGCGCGCACACAAGTCTGCTTGGATAATGGGGCCGGTGCTCCCTGTGTAATTCTTGGCACGGGGCTAAATTGGGAAAAGAAGGGAAAAGAGGAAGAGAATGAGGTGCGTGTGTGCTCAGGTGGAGTGGAGGGGGTGGTGTAGCTGCAGAAAAGGGAGAGAGCAGGAGGCAAGACAAGCGAAGCCAAGTGTCCGGGCAGGAATGCCTCCTGGCAGACTATCTGGAATTAGGGAAAATTAAACGTCACACACACATTCAGCCCTATCTCCTCGCTACCTTCCTTTCCCTTTAAGTCAAACATGGGGGAGATTGGAGAACTGCAGGATGAATTCTATTTGGGGTAGAGGGAAATTGTCTCATGAGAGAGGAGGCTGAGGAGAAACAGAAAAAGCAGGAGGAGAGATGGTACAGTTTTACACTCCCATAATTAAAGCAGAAAATCCAATCTAGATAAAAAAAAGCCACGGATTAATAAAGGTTAAATGAAAATAAACAGATAAATAAAATCTACGCTCCACTGCTGACTGCAAGCAAAAGCCAGATCTGATTCGTGATTTTAATTTGCAACCGTGGTAATGTTTGCATCCGTCATTGTGAGTATGTCAAATATTTGCTCATTAATTGGCACAAACAGACAAGAACAGAGTGCAGCCCCGAGAGGGACATGGATGGGGTGATGGGAATGCTTTTAAAACAGGGTGACCCCAACATAAACATAGATGGAAATGATGAAAAACAGACTTTTAAAAGTTATGACAATGAAACACAGGAAAAGTAGTGTTGCTTCTATTTTTGCAAAAAGGTTTCACACATTTTCATGCGTGAGTAAATGTGTGTGAGAGCAACGTCTGAACCTGTGCTTTGGCAGGAGTTTGGTGTCAGTAAAATTCAGGTTTTGGTGGTCTCCAGTAAAAACAGTGAGATCATTTCTAATAAGCCTGTATTGCAAGATGAGTCCATTAGGCTGAGATGGTTGATCCCAGTACAGCTCCACCACTGATGTGTTTATGATCAGGTGTCTCGGGCTCGACCACACACCTGGAGAAGAACAGAAGGCAAGAAGAGAAGAAAATGAGCATTTCTACAATCAGTATTTCTCTCTGTTCATTGAAACAAACTGCTGATTGTGGTGCCTTAATTTTTTTTTTGCTGTATTAATGGAGAGACTTGCCAGAAAAGTGGTCGACAACAAATCTAAATGGACTGTTTATTCTCAAAAACAATGCAAAATATCCTTGTTGAATTTATGAACACAAAGCCAGAAATAAGTTTTAATACTAAAAATCACATGAAAAAAGAAAGAACATGTCCAAAAGCTTTTAGTTCTGCCAGAGGAATATTTAAAATTAAATCCCTTACCTTTAAAAATAAGACAAGTTCAAAATTCATCCTATAAATAATATTGTAATTTCAACATAAAATGTAGTGGACACTGAGACACAAGGATAACTAGTAGATAGTGGGAGGGAGGGGAAGCAAAAAAAACCCCCCCAAAAAAACAAGATTAAAAAATTCAAGTGTGCACAAAGGCAAAATCTAAAGCAGAAAGGAATTAACAAAGGTGAGGATGGAGAGGGAAAAGTAATATTTATTAAACAAAACTTAAAAAATCAATCAGGAGATATGAGCAGATTTACTTTTAAAAGCAGAAATATTTATGAAAACGAAATATATATATATATAAAAATTTTGTCTAGTGTAAATCATTTGTAGAACAAGTAAGAGGAAGACGAGGGGAGAAAAATTACCAAAAATGAGCAGAAACTATTAAAGTGAAAAAAGTTTTAAGGAAAAAGAAAAACAGGACAAAGAAATCACTAAAAAACAGCAAATATAAAAGTTAAATTGTATAAAAACACTAGAAAGAAACTTTTGAGATTACAATATTTTTTAAATGAATCGATAAATTTAGGAATTATATTCACCAAACAGGCATTTAAAAAATGCAACGCATTTTTCATAATAATGATAAAAAAAAGAAACAAACAGTTTTGGTGTGTATTTTAATTTTTTAATTAGTTAAGACATTTATATGTAAAAACAAGCTGTAACTGGTACAACCACACCATAATATATAATTAAATATTAATCTAAAAAACTAAAAATATATTTTAAGTGTGTGTGTGTGTGTGTGTGTGTGTGTGTGTGTGTGTACCAGTAGGTGAGGCTTGCAGGGTGCGTCCTGTTGCAGGTTTGCTGGTTCCACATCCAGCAGTCGTACAGGCGACCACCACAAAACTGTAATCTGTGAACGGTAATAGACCTGGAACACACAAACATATAATGGAAGTATAAATATGAGCTGAATAAAAAAAATGTTTGAAAAAATCTGTGGTAAATTTAAAAGAGCATGCACAATACATTACAAATATTTCTGATACACAGTTCTACATTTTTCAGACATGGAATGTTTAAAAACTGCCTTGAATAATGGGGTATACAGTACTATAGGATGAAGGATGGAAAAGAGAAACCCTAAACTAAAAAGAGAAGGAAAGCAGAAAAGTAAAAGCCACGAGAAAAAAAAAAAGAAAAAGCTTGTCCTGGCTTTCTCTTTCTCTCAGCTCCTTCCGCACTCACTCTCAACGGATGGATCCATATCTGTCGGTGTTAAATTATGCATGCCATAACTCAATAATGAAACAACGTAAAGATGGGCAGCCGTGGAACTGACATGGGATAGGACTGGTCCAACGCTGTAATGTCATCAGCTTTTGATCTATGATAATTATGATACCTCTGTATGCGTTTAGGCTACAGTGTCCTGACATGATTTATTTAGAGGAACTCACTATGCAGACTAAGAAAAAAATATATATATCACACAGTGACTGAATGCTCCCTTAAGTGCCCCCACAGAAACATCTGATTTCATTATTTAAACACCAGTAGTTACCAAAAATGCAACATACTCCCAAACAGTATTTCTTCTGTCGAATGATTCAGGAGAAAAACTTTTCTTCCTTTAAGATAAAAACTATATCTGATGACGGATGTGAATCTGTGAGCATGAATGCAAATCCTTAAAGCTGTCATAAGGGTATTTTATGATCATTAACTTAACTGTCAGCATAAAACAGCTTCCAAATCAAAGTTAAAGTGGAAAAAAAACTTAACTGACATTTCAAAAGATGTCTGCATAATACAGGGGGTTAAATTATTTAATTTAGATTTTTTTTTGCAGTATTTTAAAACAGAAAGTAAAATGTTTAACTAAAATTACTTAATTTCTAGTAAATGTTTCTATATAGATATTTGGTTATTAAATATTTACCCTACCACATTTAGGTATTTAGTAACATTATTTTTGGTAATTTATACATTTTGTCTTAAAAAACACCTTAATACAGTGATATTAATATTTATGTTACAACAGCAAAAACAATATTAAATACATTATATACATTTCTTATGCTTTTTTTTACTTTATTCAATAATGTAATACATAAGAACAAAATTAATTTGTGACAAGTTTTTGAGCAACATTGTGCCGGCTTTACACGCAGGCAGGCAGGCAGACACACCCACACACACACACACACACACACACACACTGGAACGGTTCACTACACCTTTCTTGTTCCTCTTTCTACTGCTTACCCTGCTTAACATACCTCGCAGCCTGCCATGTTCAGCCCAACCTCTGATCAATGTGTCTCTGTGTGTAAGTGTGCATGTGTGTGTATGTATGTGTGTGTGCAGGGGTGTGTGTGTGTGTGTGCGCGCTGACGATGCTGCCTTCTGTTTGGGTTAAATAAAGGAAATCTGCCAGCCATACAAAAGTACTAAGGCTGAGGCGTAAAGCTCTGTTACACTGTTTAACTGTGAAACTAAGCAAGTGTATAAGTGTGTGAGTGTACTTTACCGAAGTAAATGTATCTACACTGAAAGTAATGTCTTTTGTTGTAAAACTGAATAAAGCAGTGACCCGTTCACTGTATGTTTTTGCACTTAATACTTAGTGTCCATACATGCATTTGAATCAGGTCAAAATGTCTTTTTATAAAAAAATAAAAGGCCAGAGTAATAAACTTTAATATCTGTCTAAACAATTAACTTTAAAGCTAAATGAGTTTAGACAGGTAAATGAGATTTTACTGCATTAACAAAATAATCAAAGTTGTTCTGAGTCAGTTACAGTGTTGTAAAGACAGACTGAACTCAGAGAACACAGTAAAAGATGTTTGATAAATTTTGCTCGGATTTCAAATAAACTAATATTACGCAATTCCTTCTGCGGCTCTTGTTAATCTGAAATAACAAAATATACATTTAATTGAAAAAAATCAAATATATGGTTTGTTTCTTTCAGGGTTTTCTATAATTATTTAACTCTCAGACTGAAGAGGGCAGTGTTGCTCTGCTAGAAACAGGATGCCTTGGGGTGTGTGTGTGTGTGTGTGTGTGTGTGTGCGCACAGTAAGACAAAGTGTGCTTGTGCGTGTGCCTACCTGCATCTGGGTGTGCGGGTTTATACACTTGCATGTTTAGATGCTTGATTGAGGAAAGACAGAAGGAGCTTCAGTCATTTAACAGCGATCACCAAAAAGTGAGAGATGGGGGAAAGGAGTTTTTGATGTGAACATCTCACAGACATGAAGGGAGACGAGGCTGTCACTGTCACTGTGAGAGCTGGACACAGAGGAGATCTGTGTGTGAGCATGTTAGACACAAAGAAAAACAGAGGTGGAGGATCTCTGCCAGTAACTCAGAGCAAAGCGGTAGCTCTTACACATGAGCAAAGTGTCCGAGAGAGAGAAACTGTGCACAGGAAAAGGAACAAACGAGTGGCGGGACTGTGAGACGGTATCGTTTCTTTCTGGTTTGTCTGTGTTGCAGTTAAAATAACTGATTTAAAATGGCATTTTATTGACAGGTTGCCATTCCCAGTTTGCATTAGGGAATATGAGAGTGTGACGGGCAAAAGCCACAATATCACACCTGCTACCTGATACAGTGGGAGAGAAGAGACTGTCATGTGAAAGAGAGGAGGAAGGAAAAAGTGGGAAAAGGCAGGAGAAATGAGAGGATAGAAATATGAGAACGGCTGAGAAGAGTGGAAAAAGATTAGACAGAAGAGAAAGAGAGGAAATGTGCAAGACAGAAAAGAGAAACCAAGTAAAAAAAACTATCATCATAATGGCAAAAAATAGAATAACCAGATGATGCATATGGAAAGCAATAACAGTAATACCTCTTTTAAATAATTAAAAGTTTGACAGTTTCCTGTGTGTGGCTTCTAATGCAAAGACTGTCTGGGAAGAACCGAGGAGATCAGGTTCACACTCAAACAAATCTTGTAAAGCAAGTAAAATCATTAGCGCTCAAACCTGCTTCTCAGGCTGTATTCAAACCATAAATTAAATTACATTTATAGTAGGAGGAGTCATCAACAAAATTTGCTCAAGATATGGACTTGTTCTTAACAGACAACATTGGACTCAGACGAGAGTCTCCCATGTTTTAGTGCGTCTCACATCTTACTGAACTAAAGCTCCAGAGCAGCTCAGCGGGCTCAGCAGCACCTTTGTTCACTACTGTGTGTCCAGACCAGATCTAGTGCTGAGTGAGAAGGTTCATTACTGTGCCAGATTGTGTTTGATTTATTAATAATTTATTACTTGGTAGGCTGAAGGGAATGAGCTAAACATGTTGGACATGGCCCGCGGGCCGTCAGTTGAGCACCACTAGCCCCTTTCACAAAGTACTTCGAACAGGCCGAAACAACTTCTTGCTATCTCAGTGCGATTTACGACAGGACAGAGGCAGAATGAGGGGTTGAAGTCAACCTGCTGCTGTTACACCTCTAAGCCATCAGGTGAGGTGGTGACAGTGTCGTAATGGAGAAAAATGAAAGGGTTAGCCAGAATTGTGTCTTAAATGTGTAATGTAGCAATGGCAGATGGTCGGTGAGACCAGGAAGCAGTGAGATTCCGTATAAGAGATGTCCAGCACACATTGTGGCTGTGTCTCAATTCATGGGCTGCATCCTCATGAGTACATAGCCAACCTGGGCCACGTCCTTCCCAGTCTGGGTAGGCTGCATGAAACTGAGGCAGTCTAGCCTTCGCTTGACGTATATTTGCGTGACCACATGCTACCTCGTTACCATAGTTATTGGTATCATATCAGACTAAAAATGAGTTGGAACATGTATTTACACGTCTTTTCACCGGAAGAATAACTTCACAATTAAAACATTACACGTAAAAAAAATAATAATAATATATATAAAAAAAACATTAATAATTTGTGTTTAGCTCCAGTATATTTTGTAGTTGCATTTTGTTTAACATCTTATTGCAGCATGAATTTTATCAGCTAAGTTGGATAAACTTGCAATTAAAAACAAATTCTTTGGTCCGTAATGAATTTCCAAACTACGCTGATTTGGTAAAAAAAAAAAAAAACTCCACTGTCTTAATTTCTCTGTTTAGTTTACTGTCTGCGCATTGAATCCTAGGATATCCTCGTCCGGTAAGGATACGAGGATGTTTGCTTCATTTTTGAGATTTTGTGAGCCTTCGAATTGGGACCTCACTCGCAGTGACGTATGCGGCTGACAAATGCACACTCATGAGGATGCAGCCCATGAACAGTGGTCCACATCAGAGGTGCTAAGTCACAACCCACTCCTCCTTTGGTTCCACAACACTGATTGCATTTTTGGATTCTCAGATTGTTGTGGGACATTGTTGGGTCGACTGGTGGGTTACAACCTTAAAGAGAGGCCTAACTGTACACAGTATATGCAGACACACGTGCACACATGCACAGACTTTGAAACATTAATCTTTGATTTGTAAAGATTTTTAAAATATCATGTAAAGACAGATTTTATATTTTGATTCCAGATAAATAGCAACATGGTGATAAATATTTAAGAAATTTTGTTTAACGTGAAAAAAAAAATGAACAAAAGCAAATCAAGGTGAAGTCAGTAAGAGATATAATGTTGTGATAGGAGACCTTATGATTTGGTCTGCATCTCCTTTACTTTCTCACACATCAACTCCCTAAATATTTATTCTGCCCTTCAGATGAAAACTGCACTGCACTGTAGAAATTGCTCCAGCAGGATTATAAACATTGGTAAAAACTGCTCTGAAATGGCACAAGATCCCAACAAGTAACCCAATGTCCCAGATTAAGTAATTCCATTTTTAGGCCCAACCCCACAACCTGCAGCTCAGCATGAGGAGCAGAACTACATCATTTCATATTATTTGCCTTTTTAAAATAAAGGTGTGCAAAATCTATGGTTCAAAGTGGAAAGTTCAGCCAGGTTTGATACACCTGAGAAACATGTGGATCTACTGAATCTCCAAGAACTATTGTTTCCTGAGTTATACTCTACAAGAGGTCTGTTGCAACTATGCTCCTGAGAGCTTAAAGACGAGGCTGTTAACTGCTTAGACAAAAGATTCTTCCCACTTACTGAAACAATGACACTTCTGATGGGAGACAGATTCAGAATAACTATAACACTGTCCATTTCTTTTAAGTTTCTCATATCTACAGCCCTCTTATCTTTAACATGAACTACTGAGAGTGGGCTAAGGGGGGAGATGCATTAATAAATAAAAGAATATACTTTTATTCCCTGCTGTTCTGAATTAATAACGAGCCTACAAAAGACCAATTAAACACGTGATTAATGCCATAATCTATATAATTGCAGGCAATAATTCATTGTGAGCTAATGATAGCAATACTTAATATTGATTCACACGGGGTGTCTCTGTACTGTAGTGCTTAATTCTCTTTATGAAGTGCCACTTTTCAGAACAGCTAAAATGCTATTAGTAAGTCTATTTCCTGAGGCAAAGAGCTAATAAACAGAAAAATGCAGACATAAATTTGTTTAAGGATTTTCAGATTCTTGCAGCTCATAGGCTTCTGCTTATGTTGCCACTTTTTTTATTGCTGACACCCCAAGAAGACTGAAGGAACAACATCATTTAGGAAATTTTAAATACAAAATGTCTGAATTGTTCAAGCCATAATTTCTTTTGCAGACAGTGTTAACAATCATCCTATTATTTTTACATAATTAATAGGCAGAAAAGGAAATTATACAAAATATCAGTCTTGCTATCAGTTGGAATTCGTTGAAATATTTCTCATACAAAAACTTAGAGAAATCTCCTTGGATGAGAAGCAAAACCTCTTCAAGAATGGAATGAAAAAAGCCCAGGTTGTATTTGATTTAATTTGTCAGTATTACCATGTCCTGGTGGACTGAGAACCCACACCAGGAAATCAAATACCATGCTTTGTCTGAGTGAAAATATAATAGTACAAACTAAAAATAGTGATATGGTTGTTCCTAATTTCTTAAAAAAAAAGAAGCTTTTACTTTACTGTGTTTTAAAGGCGTGTACATATGAAAGCCCCTGAGCATCTGTCTCTGACAGAGAACCACAGGAGAGACAGAGGAAGACGAATAATAGTGTATTAAACATTAAAGATGAGAGAAGAGCGCAGCAATTATTTCTGTTCATATTTCACTGAAAACACTAAAATTTATCCATCCATCTTTTCATCTGTTCTACTAAGCATTTGTTATTTTTTTGCTCATTTTTACAAAATTTTTTCTTTCTCTCTCAGCTGAAGTTACATTATACCACCTTTCCTTTGCTAGTTCTTACATCAGTCTTCTTTTGTACAACTCTTCAATGTTAGTTTGTGCAAGTATGTGGGTGCAACTATTTCATAAAACATCTCAAAATGTATTTAAAAGAGCTTTAAAAACAGACAAAAAAACAGAGAAAGCGATGATAGAGAAGAGGGACTACCCCAGTTGTGGTTTGGGCTGTTTTTTTTTTTTAAGTCTTCCAGGGGAATTTTATACACTTGCTTGTACCAGCACTTGGGGCTGGTACAGTATTACAGCACATTACTATCTCTATTTGGCATTGTTAGCTTTGCCCCATGCCCACACATCCAAACACACATGCATGCAACTAATAACGATGCAAGCCAACCACAGGCACCTTGGGAATAGTTAGTTGGCTACTAGATGATACCTGGTCTGAATCCAAGAGAGTAACACAAAAAGCTACTGAAGTTTAGCTTCAGAAGATGTCATTGCTTGATTTGAAAAAAAAAATAAAAATAAAAAAAAGGAATAATCAAAACAGCTCTGAAGCAGTGAGTAATTCTACACTCACTTATATTTGTCTCCAGAGAAGCAGTAATGTGTGTAGTTATAATATTCTGCTGATATTTGCCTTGTCTCCAGTGCATTCTGGTTTTTAGCAGTAAGTCTGTTTGACAAAACATTCCCTACAGGGGGGTCACACCGTAACACTGCATTTAATTTTAGAACCGGTACCGTTTTAATTATTGTCAATAAAAATTATTTTAAACTTTTGCCCATCATTTTGGATCTGGGCAGCAACAAAGTGGATAAGTTAAAACTGTTGCCTATGGATGTGTGAAAACCTTACTACTGTTTACAAAGTTTAAATCAGTATGATAAAACCAGCAGTGGGAAAATAATTCAAAGTGCTGTATGTGCAAGAGTAAAGTCAGAATGAAAAGAAGAAAAGAGCAAGGAGAATTAATGTGAGAAAAAGAAATGGATAAAAGGGAAATCAAGGGAAAACAATAAAAAGTTGCACGTCTGACCTGTCACAGAAAACTTCTTAGGTCCACCAGTGTGTGTGAATACAGTCCCAACACCAGTCTGGTTCAGGTGGTAGCACTGGATGACTCCGTTTTGATGAGAAGGTTCAGACCAGCTCACATGGAAAGAAAAGGGGCTCACAGCTGTTACCTCTGGAGGCCGCACGCCTTCTGGAACCCCCTGAACTGTCACTGCAACCACCTAAACAGGCAGAAACACAAATACCATCAGGCGAGGTAATGAATAAACAAAAATGATCAAATCTAATATTTTTTTGAATGTTTACAGATTATAAAAATGAAGAATATAGACATCCCATTTTTTCATCCAAATTCAGATTGCTCTTAATTTTCTCCCCTGACACATTTAATTCTGAACAACACCATCTTCACATACAAACTTTTCATTTTGTTTATAATTCATGTAAACTTTAGTCAGGACAGACTGGAAACAGTTTAACACTTTGTGGTGAATGACCTTGAAAGAGTTTTGAAATCTTTTCCCATGTTTCTGATGACATTTTTGAAAACATGGATTTCAGCCTCTGCAGGAAAAAAAAAGATAATGTCTGCAAGAACTTGAAGTGCAGACTGAGTTTGATACGTGGACTTGGTGTTTAGGTGTTTGTATTAAAAATATTAATTTGTAGGTCATTTTAATATGTTTTGCTCTGTCTAAAAATCTTTTTCTTTCTTTCTTTTTTCAGTATACTTCAAAGAGCAAACATGTTTAGCTGGTTAATACTATTTTTTTAAGCAAAGCAAAACTTCTAAACAAATATATTTTAGTAGTATAGTAATAATTTTGTAGTTTCTACAACATAATAAGTGGTGATGCCTCCAACACTTATTTAGTATTAAGTATTATCATAACGGTTTAAAAAAAGAAAAAACGAAACTACTCCTTAGTACCGTCATAAGAATGTCCATCTTATTGTTGATTCCTAATGTTGTTTCTGTGGGTCTCTGTGAATGCTGGCTGCATGTGGAGATCACAGAATCACAGGGCAATCTGCTGCTAAAGGCAACAGGGATATCCTGCCTTAATAGACTGTCACTAGCACTTCCACCAGCTGTCCCACACAGTGCTATGCAATTAGAGCACTAAGGAGACGCACAAGCTCGCACACACCAAAAGGTACATGCCGGTATATGCACGCAAACACAAAGAGGAAGAAGAGACGAAACGGCAAAGGTGGAAGAGCAGTAGGAGGTAAAGAAGATGCAGAGAGATGTGGCATCAGTGAGGGAGAGTTTCATTGTGCTGACAACTCAAATGTCTTTACAGATATAACTTCAACTCCTTTTGGAACATAACTAATTGACTAAAATGACAATGTACATTTTTTTTTGTTATTTTCTGCAAAAATGTTGAAACGATGTAAATAAAAGGTAAAAAATCGTTTGCAATTTACTTCAGTTAATGAATAGTCAGGATTTGAATAATATATACTCATCTCAGCCTTGTTGGGACCAAGTTGGGAAAAGGTTATCTTGCAGTGCAGTAAAAACTGTTCCTGAAACAACTTTATTTACACTTTAACTGTAAAAAACCAAGCCAAAAGTGATCATCCATCCGTTAATGCAACAGGTCCAGGAGGAAAACTTTGTCATCCCATGTCTAATGTAACATTCATCAGCGACTCCAAGGCATTTCTCAGCCAGACGTTGAATGCAGACCCTATCCTCTAGAGATAGGGTCAGCAGCATCTCTCCTCCAAGCTCCTCCCAAATGAAAAAGCAACTTATCTCTAAAGCGGAGTCGAGCTAATCTGCAGACAGATCCAGGATATCCTCTTTTTGTTTTAATGCTAACAATTACATTGAATATATAGCCAATATGAGTAAAATAGTCCTAACAAAAATTTTCATCAGTCGGCTTAAGTTGTCTAAAACGTTATTGTGTGACAGGACCTTTATGACTATAGAACAGCTTCTTCTTCATGATACAAGACCAAGTCAACACCCTTGTGTTTCCAGATGAGGCTGGTTCAGTCGATCCATCTTCCACTCCAATCCACCATCCCTCATAAACATGACTTGTGACAACTGAGCCTAATAATAAAATTGTTTTATATAGTACAAATGTTCCTGGACTTTTTCTTTTTACACTTTTTCCGTTGGGTGTCAAAATCTGTTACTATGCTTTAGTGAATTTGAAGAAAAAGCTGTTTTTCCTTCTCCATTTTGGCAACTCCTTTCATTTCAGCAGCTCTACAAGTCCAGGGTCTCCTTTGTCATGCAGCTTGTTTCAAAATGCACCAAAAGTGTTTTAATAGGTGACAGGTTTATACTGCAGATATTCCATTTTAGCACCTGAATCATTTTTAATGTTAAAGCCATGCTGTAGCATTAAGCTGCTAAAACAGTCTTGCGAAATGTTTCTCCAGGTCTTTTTGTAACAAAAATTAAATTAAGTACTTTATTATACAGGGATGTTTGACTTTTAAATGACTCATATCACATTTTTTAGAAAGTCTCATAT
>JARVGW010000322.1:12230090-12243575 GCA_031762495.1 Anablepsoides rubrolineatus
TTTTACCAAAGTCATTTTCTGTTAAGGTATTTTTACTTTTACTCAGTTACTTTTTTCAAGTACTTTATAGACCTCTGTCTATGACAAATCATTTCTCAGTTGATCATCTACTGTATATCAAGTTTTCAGGTCATAGCTCTTTGGGTGTCACCTGGTTAGTGCTGAAATAAACTCTTATTTATTGGCAGGAAAGGTCCAGTGCCAAAAAGTATGACACTCAAACCCTCAATCTTGTTACTTCCTTTTTTTATCATTTAATGTCAAGTTTAACACTGTGTGAGAAAAATGAAATTTGTAGAAACCAAAAGGCTGTTGGGGCAACAAACAAGAAGGCTAAACAAAACCAAACTTCTTCCATAAAGACTGCTGATAGAGACACAGAAGTTCTGGGACTCCTGGAGGAGGCAAACTGCCAGGATAGAGCATCAGGTTTGACTTTTCATGATTCAGGTCAATACGTGATGGAGAACTGGAAGTGGGTGAAGAAGAGCAGAGACCATCGAGCTTGTCGGGGATTCAGTCTTCAGGCAGTTAGTAGGTATGCCAGGTGTTACAATGGTCTCATGATTCAAGGTTTGCCTGCCACCCAGGTATTTCTCGCACCATTCATTTTTTGAAGGATTTAATTTGGTGACCTACTCTGGGTAAAGATGCCACTGAATATGTTGATGCTTGTTCAGTGTGTGCCCAGAACAAGAGAGGTAATCAAGCCCATTCTGGTCTGCTGCAGCCCCTGCCCACCCCCAACTGCCCATGGTCCAACATCTTTGTGGACATTGTCACTGGACCATCAACTGAGCCATCTCTATGGCTCAGTTGATGGTCCAGCACATTTTCCAACTGCATGGCATACCCTCAGATATTGTATCAGACAGAAATCCTCAATTTGTCTTTCAAGTATGGACAGAGTTTTGTAAAGCGATGGAGGTTAACCATCCACAGTCTAATCGTCAGACCAAATGGATGAGTCAAGAGTTGGAGGCCTCATTAAAGTGTGCAATCAACCAAAATCCAGAGTCTTGGTGTTTGCAGCTACCATGGTTTGAAAATGTCCATAGCTCATACATCATCTACTACCAGGTAGTCACCCTTTGAGTCCTCATTGAGCTAACAACTTTCTTTGTTTTCTGTTCAGGAGTCTAACATTGCTGTACCCTCTATCATCTTTGGAATTGCAGAAGGGTTTGGAGACAGACCAGAGCTGCCCTCCTACATACTGCAGAGCAAGAGCTGGGCCAACAAAAGTAGAGTGCTTAGCCCTGTATATTCTCCAGGACAGAAGGTATGGCTATCTTCACGAGACATGCCATTAAAGGCCACTTCTAGAAAGTTGGCCCCAAATTCCTCTGTACTTTTGAAGTAAAGAAAAATTTTATTTCTATAGCAAGCTCCCTGCCTCGCTACATATACATCCTACTTTCCATGTGTTTCAGTTAGAACCTGCAAAGACCAGTCATCTCTCTTCCTGCACGGCTTATCAACAACCACTCTTCTTACGAGATCTGTAAGATTCTGGACGTGCATCGCAGAGGCTGTGGACTCAAGGACTTAGTTGATTGCGAGGGCTACAGCCAGAAGGAATGGTTATGATTGTTCATTTTGGACCTGTTGTCATTACAGATTTTTAACATTCTCATCCTGAGAAATGCTTTAGGTCGCCAGGTGGTGACCATTAAGGGAAGGGTACTGTTAGAATCCTGCGTTTATTCCTGTTGGCTTTAAGAATCTTTTCTACAGTGATAAGAAGTGATCCCTTTTAACTGCATCTCCTCAGCTGTGGCTTATCGTGGCTGATTTCCCAGGCGATATATGCAGAACGCAGAGCTGTTCTCATTGCTGAAGCATCACACATCAACCAGTGATCTTCTGAGCTGCAATGTCTAAGCTATTGTGATACAGTGTTTACATTTTTTTTCCCTAGACAAGACAAAGTTTATATACGCTGTGCTCCTCTGCAGTTCACCTTTCATGGAGTCATCCATTTCTCCAACCTGTAAAATTATTTTCCTGGCCCTTTTGATTAACATTTTACCGATCGCCTTTTTCACTTCCTTAAAGATTAATCAATCTCCCTTTCCTTTGCAGATCAGTTCTGGCACCACTTCCGGTCCCCATTTTAAAATAAAACTCTTATTTTCCCCACCTTCACTTGTTTGTTTTTTTCCCGCCAGACTTCAGTCCCTGTGTTAAATTCAGTCCAAAATGATATGTCTGTTGTATACTGGTATATGCACTGGGTTGTTCATCCAATACTTTGTGCTGTTGAGGCAAAAGCCTGCCTATTTCACTTTGAACGCATAACTGACCTACAGAGTGACAGGATACTGCTGTCATGTGCAAATGAGCAGTGGTAAACCAAATGTCACCATCATG
Source organism: Anablepsoides rubrolineatus (assembly GCA_031762495.1). Classification (NCBI taxonomy): domain Eukaryota; kingdom Metazoa; phylum Chordata; class Actinopteri; order Cyprinodontiformes; family Rivulidae; genus Anablepsoides; species Anablepsoides rubrolineatus. Next base: position 12,232,464 of record JARVGW010000322.1, read on the forward strand.
AATTTTTTTGTGTAGGTGCTTCATGCTGTGCTCTGCAAGATGCCACCCTGGGTGGCTCATACTAAACCTACATCCATACTTAAAGCCATCACTGATACCAGGTTTTGGCCTTGTGTTGGATTAAGTTAATATTATACTTTGATACTGAGTCAGCAGCTCCCAGCTGTGATAGTACATTATAAATACAAATGAGCACGAAATGGCTTGACTTAAAATGCGTAACAATTGCAGAACTTCAAACCTTATTTTAGTAAAAGTCCAACATAAAGGCTTTTGATACTAAAACACAGGTTATTGTGTTGAAAAAACGTATTCTTTGTAATACCTTGGTTTAATGTTACAAGAAAATATGCATCTTATGAGCTGCAAAATTATGTTAAAATTGATGACATGATTTTCTGTGGCACCATCTACCCCCAGCTGTGGTACCCATTTTATTTAACTGCGGACATTAAACACTAAGTCACTGCTTTGTATCACGGCCTCAGCCTTTTAATGGGGCTGCAGCTAGTTATGAAGTGATAAATAACTTATTGTTTCACGCTCTAATCAGCATTCACACTTTGAGCACATTAAATGCTGTTAATTTAAGCAATCACTCCACTTAAAGGCCAAAAGTTGAGAATGGCACATATTTTCTACTGTGCTGCTGTAGAGCATTATGTCCTCAACACATCCATCACATGCACGGTGTGACAGGAAAATGCAAGTGTATGTGATTGTGTGACATAAAGGCAGTCTGACGGCTAGTAACTCACTTAGCAGCGGCAGCTGTTGCGAAACGTAGCGGGGTCTTGGTGGCCAATTCCCACTGAGCCTTACTTCAGCTTCAATGACGCGCAAATAAACAGCTCAACACATTTCCAAAATAGCTTTGCTCTACTCATCCCTCGTCCTCTCAGCATCCTCATCTTTACTCCTCTTTTCTATTCAAACACACAGCTTACACACAGGTTTCACTCTCCTCTTTTTAATCTCCCACTAGCCAACAGTATTTATCTATGCCCTCTGTTGGGCCAGACCCAAAACCTAGTAAGTTCTCTGTAGAGATAAATCCTAAATACATAGAACCTGACGTGAGGGAATTATTTCCTGTCTTTTTTCCAGTCTTTTCTGAACTCACTGAGATCATTCTGTCACCACTTATTTATTTATTTACCGTTTATTAACCAGGCAAGTCCTGTTGAGATCTCAGATTTCAAATCTGCTATTTCTACTCTCTTATAAAATATCTTTTATAAAAAATTGGTATACTTCAACCCACTGTTTTTTTGTAAATACATTTAACGTTTCTACTTATTTTTCTTTTTACAATATATTCATTTTACTTGCCTTCTCAATGTCTATTTTATGCCTCTCACCTGTTTCCACCTTTTTCTAAAGCAGTTTTATTTCCACACCAACTTTTTTTCTCTCTTCCTGCGACTATGTGGTTCATAAATCAACAGTGTTTGTTTACTGTAGTGCAGCTTTCGTCATTAATGTATTATCATGCATTCAGCAGAAATCCAATCCCTGTCTTTGTGAGCCTTATCTGACATGCCTGTACATTTGTGTTAACATTTTGTAATGCACACTCATATTTTCTCTTCCTCTTCATAAGCTCCGTGTTTTCGCACTGGTGTCTATGTGCCGACTGCTTTTTATCACACACCTCTTGTTTTCTCTCTTGCATCACTGAAAGCTTCAGCCCTAATCTTCAGATTTATGCAGGATTTGCATACATTCGTTAATAGCGTCGGGAGAGCAGCGTCAACACAAGGTGCTTAGACAATGTGAATTATTATTAGGGTTTCAGTCATTCCACTTAATGATAAGTCAATATTTAGCCCTGCCAATGAACTACTGATAAAAATGTGTGTTGTGGATTAGTAAATCCACGCTTTCTAAGAGACCAAAACCCACTACACAACTTTGAACAAACCAAACACTTTTAAATAATCGAATATATTACAAGGGGTGTAAAACAAAGTGTACACACAGAGTTTTACATAAAAGTGTAACAGTACACTGCTCCTCTCATAGACTGCTACTGCTGTTGGTTGCTGTTGTTTAAAAATAATAGACTTGAGCTTATCACAGTCATCTGTGTCTGGGTTACAAGAAAATTCATCACAAAGTATTAGTTCTTGTCAAACTTACTAACAGTCGTGGTTGGAATTTTCTACACACTTTCTGCTGGGAAAAAGTGTCTGTTTGTGCACAGGCATGCATTTTGTGCTCTACAGAGACCAGACTATGTGTCATGTCGAGAGATGAAATCACAGTAGATTGACTTTCTCACACAGTGCATAGTGTTCCCCTGTGGACACACACATATGGATGTTGAGGCAGTGAGCACACGCATAATGAAAGAAGACACACATCTGATTTTTTCCCCCAGCAGACCAGTTGTCCTGATGTCTTGTTTGACTTTTTTCTCCTATGTGTTTATTTTATCACAGCAAAATTACCAGCTGGGCTTGTGCACCCAATACAGTGTATCCTTGCATGCATAATTTTTAAGTATGTTTGTGTGTGTGTGTGAGTGTGAGTGAGAGAGAGAGAGAGAGTGTGCTGAGCTTAAATAGTTTGGTAGTAGTTACATTTTCATCACCCAACAGGGATTCACTAAAGAGTGACACACAGCAAGCAGCTGTCCAAGTGTTTATAGGGTTTGCAAGAAACAAAGGAAGGGTCACATGAAAAAGTGATGGAAACTTTGAGAGAAAAAGCAAAATCCACAACAAATCCACTAAATGGGCCAAGAGTTTATAAGGGAAGAGGTGACAAGTAGCACTATTGCAAAAACCTGTATAATGCAATACAAAAAGATGTTTATGGCACCATTTCAAAAAAACGAAGGTAGGAATGCAATAAAAACTGAAGCCCAATTTTCTTTTGAATGTATTGAACACACGGAAACAAAGATTTTTTGTGTTCACCATAATGTCCTTTGTTTTAAAAAACAAACAAATCTTTGAAATGACTTTGAAAAGCCATCTTTACACATGTTTTCAGCTATGAAAATGTTATATATATCTCTCTAGAGAGAGAGAGAGAGAGAGAGAGAGAGAGAGAGAGAATCATCAAATGTACTAAAAAAATTGAAGTTGTCACAAAGACCACTGTCCCTCCTTCAAATTATCCAGTAGTCCAACTAAAATTATCTAGGAAATGTAGTGTTGGGTCAGAAAAGGTAAAACAGAAGCTGTCCATAAAGCAGACGTAAATCCAGCCCTGGGTGCATAGTGGAAAGAAATCATTTTTGTTTTTAAAGATAACAGTACGCTAGATTTAGAAGTTATTAAGTTTTGACAATTAATTAAACTTTGTTATGTCTGGTAATGTGAAGCAACCCATCAGGGAACGGTTTCTTTGTAACTTTAGTGAAATACAAAAGTAGTCAAAAATGTCCCTTGTATTACATGCTTTGCATGATCAGTACCTGACTGGTTCTGCTCCTCTTAATTTAAATTAAGGACGTATTTGTGAACTTTTTATTATTTGCTGTTCATTAAGTTTACATTTACTAAAATAAAAAGCCTGAATTGAATTAAAGCTGAGCTGAAGCTTTGGACAGAATGTAAAACATTTAAGTAAAACTAATGGACTTGAAACTGTCAGTATTTAAAACATTTATGACATTTTAGCGGCAAAAACATCTGCATGAGTATTTTTTTGTGGGAGGATTTGTGTTTAAATCAAAACTTTTAATGGATTCATATCATGCAACTGCAACATAAATAACACAAAGTGAAGTAAAAGGTGTATTCACAAACACACACAGAGCAGACTGTGCTCATCTCTGTGCAACCGACAGCCTCTGTTTTGTTCCGTGCCAATCATTAAAGTAAACCTAATAGAAAAGCTATCATCATAAATGCATTAAGAGAGAGAAAAATGTCTTCCTGTGTTCAGAGAGTGATCGATCTTCTGAAGTAACCAGACGTTGCTGTTTGGAATGCACTACTGTTGGCCATTTGCTTCCCATCATCAATGAGCAGCTTTTGGCAATGACGACACACACATAAAAATACACACTCAGTAACAGATAGGAATATTCTGATAAAGACAATCAAAATATTTGTATGAATATCCATACTGAAAACAGGAAACCACAGAAAAAAAAGAGGAGAAAACACAGTAAGTTTTAGGTGAACCCCACCAGCACATTTTCATTCACTTACACACAATGCATACACTCACTACTCCGCCAGACTCGGAGTGAGCTAGCTTAACTACTGGGATAATTTCCCTCCAGCAAATGGTCACTGTGCCCTTGAAAAACATATTTGATTATTACTTTTTCTCCCCCTCCTCTTTTTTTCTTTTAGCATCATCACAGCCATTTTCATCACGCAGTCTGATGATGGCACGGCAAGGCGCGTTAAGATAACACCCTGGCACCGCCAGGCTTTTAACACTTAAACGGTGAAAAGGGATATTCAGATTTGTCCTTGAACGTCTGGATGGGGCCTGCTGGGCTGGGACAGAGGGAGGGAGTAAGAGAAGGAGTTAAAGAAATGCACACAATTTTAAGATTTACTCACTTTCAGGAAAAAAAAGTGAGGTGGGCAGAGCATTTACTGTAGCACCCTCAGTGAGAAATGGTGTCAGTGGTGTTGAAGGACAGATGGGAGAGTTAAAAACTGGGCGCTGATGACAAAGTGTAAAGGGGAAATGATTAGTGGAGAGCACAGTGTAGTGGGGAAGAGTCAGGAAGCATTGGGAGGCCAAAGACAACCCATACTTCTTTAAACACTTTCTAATCTCACCTAAGTCTTATCTAAATATCATACCAACAAACTGCAACAGAAAAGAAAAGATAAGCAAATTAGGAGATTAAAAGTTGGTAAACGTTTAGCTTAAATTGAAATACTGCCAAGAACTGAGACACTTCTTTAAAGAGCAAACAATATTCAAAATACTTAAAAATGAACTAAAAGCTGTTTAAACAAATGGGTAGATTTGGAAAGAAAGGATTTAGCATAGAGACACCGTGTAGTTGTGTAATAGCAAGGTGTTTCAAAGAGAGGTTTAAACCCTGTCTCAATAATACACCAAAAACTAAACATGGGCAGTGCAGAAAATAAAACCCCTCATTGCCTCTGATGAGTCCCATCAGTGTATGGATGTGATCTAAAGCCCTGATTAGACTCTATAGATGGATTTATTCAGATTAGCTTTGTAGAGATGTAGTGAAGTGCTGTATGAATGTGTGTGGATTGTTAAACAAGGGCACAGATCATGCTGTAAAGCTCTTTGAGTAGCCTAGTTGGCTAGAAAGGCGCTATACAAGTACAGTCCATTTACAATTTCACAGATGGTATACTGTATACCTGTACACTTATCACTGATTTTATGACCACTAAAAACATTGCTTACCTTGTTTCAATGCAATGATGTAATGAGAACACATCCACTATGACTTCACAAGGATGCCACACACCTAAAACATTTTTTGTAGACCACTAACAACCCCTCCTCATAGGGCAGCAATGGGCCCAAAAAGGACATGAGAAAAACTCTGAGGTGTTCACCTGGCTTCCAAACCTCTTACTGTCTTGGTTGTTACATAAATCACACTGAGACAGGAAGAAGGCATCTTGAGACATCTCCAGATGTTTTCCCACACACCTTTTCTCACACCTTGACAGGTCAGAAGCATTTTGACTGCACTGCAAACTGTAGTGTTAACTAATGCTCATAGACTGGGTCTGTTCTGTTGGGAGCAATCCCCTAGGTTTTCCAAACTATTTGAAGAACTACAACTCCACACAAGCAATATCTTAACATTTGTCTTTGATCCCTCAGGAGGTATACACAGACAGACTTCAATTTTCACTTGTTTTTGAGTGATGTAATCATAATATAATTAATACAACAGCTGCTAGACAAATTAAATGGTGTTTTATGCAATGAATGTTTACTAACAACTTTTTATTAAAGTGTTAGGTTTGGGAATCTTTCAGTGGTTTAAACTCGTTAAAGTGGTGATAGTGGGGTAATTGTGCAAAGTCAACTTTTTTGAGCAATATATCGTGACATACCATACCATACACCATACCATACCATACCATACCATACCATACCATACCATACCATACCATACTTATTTATAAAGCCCTTTAAACAGCACAAGGCCAACCAAAGTGCTGTACAGTAAACAGACACAACAGGACATAGTTAGAATTACAGTTAAAATACAGTCAAAATACAAATCAATTTATATTTACAGTACATATTTATATTTACAGTACATACAGAACAGCGTTATGGTACACCATCCCACTCAGACTCAAAGGCAAGGGATTAGTAGTGTGTTTTTAAAAGAGACTTGAAGACAGCGAGTGAAGGAGACTGTCTGATATGTAGTGGTAGATCATTCCACAGTTTTGGACCTGGTACAGAAAAGGATCTGTCATCTCTCAGTTTGAGACGTTAGTTAGGGACCTTCAGAAGGAGCTGACCACATGGTATAAGGGAGCGCTGTGGGACAAGTGGATGCACTAGATTTGAGAGGTAAGAGGCGGCAGCGTTGTTTAGGCATTTAAAGAAATACAGGAGGATCTTAAAGTGAATTCTGAAATGAAATGAAATGAAATATATATATATATATATATATATATATATATATATATATAGTACATAGTATATATAGTATAGTAGGAGTATATATATATATATATATAATATATATAAATTAATAAACCCTTCACTAAAACAACCCAATCAGAGTTCTCAACAAATCTGGATTTCAAACTAAGACAAGTGGACAAAAAATGTTTAAAAAACTTCAGAAATCCCAAAAAACTACTGATCAAAACAAACATTTTTTTAATGTATCAACTTTTGCACAAAAATAAATGCTAAATGTTAAACTCATAAAACAAAATAAAAAAGGCCAATGTAAAAAACAATAACCACAAGTTTAAATTTGGGTTTATTAATTTTTTTTCTTGGAACAAATTCAATAAAATGACATTCCTGACTCTGATTCTATTTCACCTGATATTCACTAATAAAACATAATCAGTACATAAATACACAGACATGCTTGTCTCTATGCAGGGATGTGTGTGTGCTTATATATAATTGTTATATTTTGGTATGAATTCTGCATGTTTATCTGTTTGCACATGTGCACAGAAGTCGGGATGTGGATCTGTTGCCAGACAGCTGTCTCCTGGCATTGCCGTTCCCCTGCAGTGTGTGTGTATGGTTGTTGACAGTGTGGACGGTAATGTGTGATAGATCGCACTTCAGGGACCCCATAATCACATCAGCCTAACCTAGTCTATCAGCTGGGCACAATGGGATACCCTTCACTCCTCCTTTAATCTGCTTCATCTAGCTCTTCACCATTCTTGAGCTTTCTTGCTTTTTGTCCTACTCCCTTTAACCCTCTGTTTTTACTACTTTTACAAAGCTTCATTTATTTTAAGGATTTAATGTAGTTTTATTTTTACATGTAAAACATTTTTATTTTTCCTATTGTTATGTAATATTGAATATTCTAACAATGTTAGACCCGTTTCCATAGTTTTAGTTCTATGATTACATTTATGATGCATTTATGACAAATTATATAGTTTAATCAAAACATTAACAACAAATTACATTAAATCTGTAGCTTCATTTCAAATGCACATTTAGGTCTTTATTTTTCTGATTTAAAAATTTTCTTCATTTTTTTACAAATGACTTTACCAATACAATAATACAACATCTAAAAAATAAAAACATGAAGTAGTAAGAGGGTGTAATAGGAGCAAGTCATGCCAAGGTTATGGAACCCATTGGATAATGGGCATTCTCTGTGCATGTTGTATCTGGGACTATTTTGAAACAGACGAGTTGGCCCCTAGGCTCCCCAACAGTGCATCGCACCCGGCAAATGGCCCTTAGCCTTGCTAGCGCTGCTAGCTCTACAATCCATCATACCATATGCTCTCTATGGGGAAGCTAACGCTAATGACTGATGAGTGAAGGGAATGGGTGAGGGGAGGTGCACAAGAAGAAAATGAAGAACACATTGAGAAAAAAAATGAAAGAGCAAAAAACAGGCAAAGAATCAAAATAAGTTGGTGAAAAGTTCACAAGTAGAAGATAAGAGGATAAATAAATGTGAAAAGGTGAAAAAATTGAGCAAAAAAAAAAAGAGGAAGATAGAGGTTTTGAGTAGGTGGGGAGCATATGCACTCCTTGGGAGGCCTCCTCAAATGAAGGATGACCATATATCCTGCTCAGTTGGAAGAAGTAAAGGAGGGCTTAGATGATGAGAAGAAAGAGCGACAAGACAAAATGAGCTTAGGTACGAAGGGGTCAAATGATAGACAAGTTTGTTTAAAAAATGCAAATTACTTAAATGAAAAATAAAAAATTCCCCAAGACACTTTTTTTTAGCCAACATGTAATGAACAGAATTCAGGGGCATTCAGAACATTTTAGTGACAAGACAAACTAATGAAAAAAGTTTTTGAACTTTTTCTTAGTTATTAGTTAGTCATTTGTGTGTCTGCGCACAAATGTGTGCATCAGTTTTTTTGCTGATAGGCTAATGGAGTACTACAGGCCTGCCCATATGGGGCCATTGTTTATATGTGATGAATAGAGGCCACGTGTCTGCCTTTGGCATTCAACACTAAGCAAACCCTGCTGAGGGCACCCTGTTGACTCTGTGTGTGAGTGTGTGGGTGGTGGGGGGGAGTTTGAAGGGGGCTGTAATATGTCTATATGTGTGTGAGAGAAAGAATGAGTGCGTATTTCTCCTGCTGTGTGCTTGGCAGTGCCCTCAACGGTGCCATCCTGAGCGTGTTTCATCATCATCTGCCATGACAAAGATGTCTAATGACACACCCGTACACCGACACCCACACAAAGACACACGCACGGTCCCATCTGTGCCATGGTATTTGAGTGCTTCGGGACACTGCGGGAGAGGACAGGAAGGCGACCCTACGTTCCTGCACCATGTGTTTACCTTTCAACCCTTTTCTATTCTCTATTTTGTCATTTTTCATCTTTTTCCTTTCGACACACCTACCCAACCCCATAAATACCAAGATGTCATCAGTCATGGGACTTTGACAAAAAACCCTTTTGCTCCAGAGTAATGTTTTCTTGATCGACTCAAAATTAAAAAACTTTTTGACGCAGCAGTTCATCAAACTTTAACACGTCTTCTTTCAGTGACAGTGACAGGAAAATGAAAATATTCTGTGAACATTTTTTGCAGGTTTAAGTTTCTACTTGCATGCGTTTTCTTTTTCTACTCACCTGGTTTATATTCATGCACCTCCCCCTTCGTAGCATCACCACAGCACACCAGGATGTCGTCTACTATCCGGCCTCCGCAGCATTGGGCCCCATAGCCATCATGCAGCCTCCCACTGCAGCAAAGCTGGCCGCCTGTCATGGAATAAGGAACCCCCCCACAGCAGCTGTCACCGGGCCCCACCGAGACCCGGCCCTGCGAGTGGTCAGGACAGCAGTATTCATCTACAAAGACAAGGACAGATGAAGGAAAGGCTTGAACAATGTGGGGAAGAGTAGACTTAATTCAAGTGAAACAGAACTATGCCGAGATTGGTGCAAACAAAAAGTAGAAACATACGGGTTTTTATGGGAACATAGTATCCTCCACAGCACTGATGGTCAGGGAGAGATGGGACAAGTTTGCCACTGCAGCATGTGGGGTTGGTAGTATTATTAAAACTCCAATAACTGCCATTGCAGCAGTGGTGATGTGGTTTTCTTGAGTACAGCCATCCACTGCAGCAAACCTGGTTTTAATACAAATGGAAACACATAAGCTGTATATGAACTGTTAATTTAAAAAAAAGATAATTTGACCATTAAGGGGTGTTTAAATAAGCTTCAAAGTGGAATACATATAAAAAACATATAAAAATATGATTTGATTACCTTTCTAAAAAGACAAAACAATAAATAACAGATCGGAAAATGTGATTCAAAACAAGTTTTTGAAAGGGCCTATGTGCTTTATAAAATGTGTTGTGTTTTTTTCTAAATTTTTCTATTTCATTATGCAACATAGACTATAACTTCTACTTTGTAATATCAAAAAAAGACTTTGTATGCCTTTGTTTATAAGGTGTTTTGATAGTTCCAATTTATTCATGTTTGTGAAAACTATGCAATTAAGACCTCTGCTCTTTTAGGGTTAATTAACCACTTTTGAGTGTGTGTTTATTAGTTCATATGACCCAAAATGTTTATGCCACTGGATATATGCATAGATATTCCCTGTGCTACAGTGACTAGGCTGGTACTCAATGGCACAACAGTGGAAGTTAAGTTAATCCCTTTAAAGAAATTAATCACCAGATGATAATCATGCTCTCCATATAAAGCAGGGATTGTTTTTCTTTTTGTACTTTTGTTTGTTAGTGTTTGCAGACGACTAATGTCCTGAAGAAAAGAAAAATAATTCATTCTCAACTTTATATGAGTAGCCAAAGAAAAGACCTTTAGTACCTTGGTTTTGACATGGCTGCTGTCAGTAAATGTTTTATTTAGTTATTGTGAGTTTTAGTAGTAGTAGAGATGAAAACAATTAACAATAAGGCAGAATAAAAAATACAAGTAGAGATGAAAACAATCACCTGTTTGTCAGGATGAAAGCAGGATGTGCCACACACACTGTGACCCACTGGACACTGCAGGTAATGACATTTAAACCTTAAAGCACCTGCACTTTCTGCATTCTTCTCTGAAGAGGGTTTTACCCCTGTTGACCCATCCGTGCATGATCTGAGGGTCCGTCTTAAAACCTTGTAGCCCAGCATGATCCCGCTGGGTTTGTCTGGGTGGGACCAATTTAATCTCACTGCCCTGAAAGCAGAAAGGTGGAGCAGTGGAAAGAAAAAGAGAATAAAAGTGATTTCTGGCAAAGTCGTTTTTTTAAACTATTGCTTTCACACAGTTGTAAAAACAAACATTTTCCACTTTCATACCCGTAAGTTAGTATATGTTACATGAGCATTTGCATATATATACACAGTATATAAAATAGTTAATTCTTAATTTGTTAAAGGGGCGATGTTATGTGCTTTCCAAGCCTATATTCCAAATTTATACTAAAATAAAGTAACTATGTCAAATGTT
>JARVGW010000322.1:12243675-12254269 GCA_031762495.1 Anablepsoides rubrolineatus
AAGCAAAGTAAGACTCTGGGCATGTTTTTGATGAGAGGATAACATTATAACATGGTATAAAGCTCCAAAAAGTTGATCTTACATGATATAGCCCCTTTAAGCATTAGTAAACAATGAGTATGTTGGTTTAAGAAGTAATTAGCCTTAATGGGTAAAACATTAATAAATGTTTTAATTCATAGCTTATTAAGTCAAGAAAGAATTACCGGTAAGTTAAAACAAAATACTGCACTTTTATTACCTGGGACTGACTACTTGTGCATGTGGCACAGCAAATCCAGCTGGTAGGTCCTCCACAGTGGTTGTCTTGGTAAGCTCACTCTGTGTACATGCATAGACTGTACACACTTCCACCTAAAACAGACATTTCAACCTTAGTTATCTAAAACATGATGCAGATACCTTTATGTCTGAGTTGTGTTTGACTGTGTACTTGTATGTTGTAGACTGTAAAAGGGAGTAAATCCCCCAGCAGGTATGAGCCGGAGGTGTTGTCTACGCTGCCATGAAAACGACTGTTAACGTAGATGTTGTAACCAGTGATAGCTCCATTGGGTTGAAGAGGGGGAAACCAGAGGACGCGGGTCGAGCTGCTGTTTACTGGGACCACTTCTGGAGAAGACATTCCTTCTGGCTCTGAAAGCAGAACAAAACAAATGGAATAGAACAGGGTCATGGAATTTTACAGTAGATAACTGTAAAAACCATTAAACAAATAAAACAGTGAAGAATTGGCAACTTTCAGTCAAACCTGAACTGCACTCCTCTGTCTACAGAATGTTATCCCAAAATTATAGTGTTTATAAAATAAAAATTAGTGTTGTTTTTGTGTGCATTTTGTTCAACAATAGTATCTCTTTGGATGTCAATAATAGACCCGTGCTTGATTTAGAATGAGAACATAGACGCAACCACTGGGATACAGTCATATTTACAGATTTGTTAAAATATTCTGATTGCACACAACACATGCATTTACATCAAATTCAGATGTTATAAAAATGGGTTTAAAATTCAGCATTCTGTTCAGGACTGTATATTAGTGAAAAATGGAAATAACCTTAGTATCCATGTGCGTGTGCAGTATTGCATTGATAATTTAATCTTGCAGTAAATGAAATGTAGAGCACAGGGCTGGGTTTAGGTGAGTGCACGGCTGCAAATGAATTGGGTTAACTTCCCTTAGCTGAGTGCGTTTTCACTAAGAAAAATAGATTCTGGCAGAGCAGCTTACCATCTCTCTTTTTTTAAATATCTCAGAAATGACAATGAATCTGTCTTTGAGAACACCTCTTTCTGTCTTGTGTTAATTAATCTGGTTCCGTTTGTTTTTTTTCAACACGACACAGAAGCTGAGTGAAAAATACAAAAGATTTAAAACAAGAAACAGACTGTGAGCAAAATCCAAAAATATCTAAGAAAAGCAAACAGATCAAATTATTTAAATTATTTCAGTCTGTAATAGTGTTAGAAAATAAAGCTGCTTTGAGAAAAGTAAAAGAACAGAAGTTTCAACACAGAAGTTAATAAGGTGGGAGGACAGAGGGTGGGAGAAGGATAATTATACCAACTTCATCTATTATTCTAAGTGAAAATGGACTCAGCTACAAGAAGTTAACCCAATTCATTTGCTGCAAATGCACTTACCTAAACCTAACCTACCGCTCTACATTTAATTTACTGCAGGATGGCATTATCAATGCAATGCTGAACACTGGGCCTCTTACTCCACACAGATACAGACATGTATTTTTCTTGCCAATTAGTCCTGATGTTAGCATTTCCCTATAGATTGCAGGCCACGTTGGGATGGTTGGTAAGGTTGAGTTGCATTAGTTAAAATATATTAAGCCCCTTTGATATGTGTGTGTGTGTGTGTGTGTGTGTGTGTGTGCACGCATTCATATAGCTGTAAAATAATGAAATTACCTCGGGAGTCCTCTCAGTTAAACGAGCCATGCTTTGCCTTTAGCACCTAATGATTTTCTAATGTTTTTAATGCACTTTTTATTATACAGCTCAGATTAGAGAGAAGAAAAGAAGCTTCTGACATTTGATTATACTGAAAAAGAAGAAAACTACGAGAGCAGAAAACAAAAGAAAAAAGGAGAAAAAAATGGTGACAGAGACATGGAGGTGAAGACAGAAAAACAGCAACATAGTTCAGAAACTGGCTATAAAGTTGTAGGAAAGGAAACTATGCAATGGGTTGAAGGATGAAAGAAGAAAGAGAAGTAGAAATGATGACTATAAAATGGGAAAATGAAAAATACCAGTTTTTGTGTCTTTAAATAAAAATCTTATAACCTAGATTTGAGGATTTAGGGTTAATTTTTTAAATATTAAAACGTTAATCCACCAGCTAAATTGTAGGAACAATTAGTAATACTTTCCTAAAAATGAATATTTTTAATAAACAAATAATAAATTGCAACTTTTCGAGGTAGGAAAAAAATTAAACAAACTTGATATGACTAGAATTTGTATTCAGTATACAGTATGTTTGAATGACTGAAGAGATAACTACAGCTCATTATTTTTTATAAATGGGTTGATTTTTTTATGGGTGACCTATAAAAAACATAATATTAATAATAATAATAATAATAATAGATATGAGCTATTTGTCCAACAGCAACAATATTTTTCTCAGCATATATCTATTTTTGTGGAGTTTCATGAGAAACATTCAGTAACTAACACAACAAAGTAAACTTCTACAGTTTTTACTTCCTTAATAAGAAGAGAACCAGCTGTATTTACCTACTGTTTGACAGGTAGAATTTGACTTGTGTGTAATGATAATGTGAGTGCGTTTTCTGAGTTAGTCAGTGCATAGTGCCAACAAGCTTTTTACAACACCTTGAGTGTACCTCACACACACTTTGTATTGATTTCATGCCTGAGTACATGATGTGTTTAACGTCTCCTGTGAAGCACAAAGTTGCAAAGAAATGATGTTAACCTGGACTGACTGAGAAGATGCATCGTATGTAGCTTGTTATAAAGCATTTCACACATTACTACCCCATCTTACAGAAAACTCATCATTTCAAAGCTTTAATTTGGCAAAACATAGAATGTAAAAGTCCCTTACCCCCATCAGCTGTGGTGATATTAACTGTTGTTTTAGTTGTATTATGTGCTCCGTTGAAAACCTGTAATGACACCTGATATGTAGTAGAGGGCCAAAGGTCACTTATCACTGTCGATGTGATCTCAGGTCTAAAACACAACATCTGACTTGACTGTGGAGAGTCTACTGTGAGAAAGAAGGTTTCCACCTCTCCTTGCAAGTCTTTTAAAGCTGTAAAAGACAACAAAAAAGAGTCGATCAGTCAAAGGTTTTGTTTATTAATTCAACATTCTTGAAATTAACACGTGAAAGTACAATGTTATTAGAAAATAAAGTTTTAAAACCTTATGTGCTTATTTATTGTTCTAAGTTATTTAAGAAAAGCCCTCTGCTGGGTGGAGTGTGTATGAGTACTGAAGAGATACAATATTCTTACAAGGTTGAGTCCAGTTGACATGTATAGCTGTGTGATTGACAGCATGAGCAGACAAAGACGGTGGGTTCAGGGGAACCCCTGCCATGGTCACTGCAGTCGCAATCTTCCCTGAAGTGTAGCCTACATCATTAGAAACCACTAACTGGTACTGGTAACGTGTGAATCTGCAAAGAGAACAACATGTTCCTATAGCAAGTACTTATTTAAAATCAGAGTTAAATCTTCCAGTGATGCTGATCTTCAAGGATAAATTTTACCTATGGACTAAGGTCAACTATATTTGGGTCATTTCAGTCTTTACAGTGTTTTGCCTTAATAATATTCATTCACTTAACTCATTTTACCAGGAAAAGCATCAGTGAGATTAAAAAAAAACATTGTTAGAGACCCCAGCTAACAACAAGTTTAACAAGTTACAAAACACACGATCACATAAATGCATTATAAAAATCACTGAATTGCAGATCATTTGTTTTTCAAAAAAGACAACTTAATCTAAACATGCAACAAATTTAAAGCTAAAACAGAAACGAGCAGCTTTTCAAATTGTGCTGAAAGAACATAATAAGCAAATGCATTGACACTGCTTTTTATTGCAGGAGTTTATTAAAATAATCGGTCACATGTATTTTTCTTGGCTTCAAATAAATAATCCTGTAAAAATTATAAAGCTGGTCAGTTGAGTTAGAATAAAGAATGCACAAAAAGACCCAGAGCAGTTTAGCAGGCGCAGAGAGAAATAAAAAAATGCTTCTACCAAAGTGCTAAACTGAGATTAAGGGATGCTGGGTGGAAAACAATTTAATTCTTTGGGATATTTGCTTAATGTATCTTTGAGCGGTATTAAAAGATCGGCATCAGCAGCGGCTCTCCGATCGGCTCTGCACACACTGTTTGCTGCTGCGCTGCCATTTGCTCTAGAGCTCATTTCGGTAATCTCACCTGCTTAGGCCTTTATCTTGGTAGAACAATTTGGTGCCGGAGTAAACATGGAGCCAGTGATGGAGATCTTCAGAGGGGGGTGAGGAGGTGGCTGTTGCTGCAGGGACCATGGTAACGGCTAGGGGCTGGTGCGTTTTACGTCTGAGCAACTTGTATCTGAGGTTGGAATTTGAATAAAACAAAACAAACACACACAGTGTGATGTTAAGGAATCCATTAACATAGAAGAGCACAAAGACTGTACTTTTTGCAGGGTAGACACACACACACAGAGTTTTCAGCTGACTCTTATCACTCGTTTCCTTCTCTTGTGTTGTTTTTCATCATCTTTATTCTTTGCTCCCACTGTATCTCATCCCTCCCTACGCTCCTCCAGCCGTTGTTTTTCTGTGGAGTTTGTTGTTTTCCTCTCCCCACAGTGATGCTAATTTCTGCTGTAATCAGAAGTGAAGGGCTTAATGCCGCCTTTTAACCAACCCACTTAAACAAACATACAGAGCTGAGCGGCACAGAACAGAGAGACGGCCTCATGCATTTTAATCATCCGCTAAGAAAATGGACTTTTATTTTAGGCCTAATCGGAGACAGACTAGAACAGGACAGAAACAAAGTGGACCAGAATGTGCATTAGTACTGTGAAAACACTGATTATAGATGCACAACACTTAGCTCATTAGCAGGGCACGTATGTTAGCAGCTTGTTCATGTGTTCATATCTGTCTGTTTGCTTGAGTTTTTCAGCAGCAACTGAACATCTCCAGAATGCATTTGTCTATATCTACATGTTAATTAAACTTCAGTTTATCTTGTTTTTACTTTTGGGCAGAACTGATTAAGATTATGTAAAACTAAATTGCCAGATAGGAGTCTCTACGTTTGGTATTTTGGATAGGAATGTACGTGTAAAGAACTATGGTTGTATTTTTTTCTTATTCAAAATGTTTCTTTATCTGGTTAATTTTTAACAACCATCAACATTCATGATATACAGAAATAAAACTGTAATTACATAATAATTTAATATCTTAGACCCTGACCTGTATGTCAGAATGTACAATAAGAATTTAGATGAAACATGAACCAAATCCAGGAATCTATGATTCTACATTAGTAAACCATCCTATTAAATAAGAAACAGTCTTTGTGATGTTGTTTTTTGTGTGTGCCATCAGTTTTACCTAATGTTAGGTCCGTTGGGCAGGCTTGGTGGTTGCCAAGAGATGGCTAAAAAAGATTCACTGACTGCCACTACTGACAGAGGTCCAAGGCCTTCAGGTCTTGTGGGTAATGTAGCAGCAGGAGTTGGAAGGCTTTCCGTGCATCCCCCAACATGTCCACCACCTTTTGAACATGCCAACACAGTGACACTATAATTTGTGTATGGAACCAGGTCTGTTATGATGACATTAAGCTCAGATGCGCTGGTGGTGTCATGAGAAATGCGAGGTTCTGGAAGCCAAATTTCATATCCGTAAATTTCTCCGTTGGGGATCAGAGGAGGTGACCATTTGACCTGAAACACAAACATTTTAGACTGAATCATCAGCTGAATTTCACTGGTACTGACTGAAAAAAAATCTCCAGTTTGAATGATTTATCACTTCATCATTCAGCAGATTTTATTATCTTAAGGGAAAAGATGGCTTAAGATCAGAGTGCTACAGAACAGAGTGTATGCATTCACATGCAAGGATTGGGGGATTGCTCATATAAAGATATACTGTGCAGTATACCAGTGTTAAAAAATATGCAGTGTTCCTTACCCTTTACCTATTAAGATCTAACACCAGTTAATAATGAATGTTTGAGTGAGCCATACAAAACCATCCCGACACAGCTGTGGACTGAGTAGCTTTTGTTTAATCTGCCTCCGACCGGCATCAGCTAAACAGTGCCCAAAAACCCGGAAACACTTTAATATGAACAGATCGGGTCCAGACGTGGCTCCACATATTTCATTACGTCATTAGGAAAGGGGGATGCCTGTAGACAATATTTACCTATTTCTAGTGAAATCAAACGTTCAGTTATGTGTTGTATTTGTTAAGGCATTTATCTTTTTATCTAAAATCATCGAGTCAAGTAAATTAGTCACATTTAACAATCAGTACAGTTCATCTAATAATAAGACTATACCCTGTGTATGTAATTAAAATCGGTATATAACATAACCCCAATAAATTTCTTCACCATTGTGAATGCATATGTTAGGTTTGACTGGCACAAGTCACCTGGGAAGGTGGAAAAACATCATTAGGATGGTCACTGTGTTTGTATGCGCTGAACTATCTTGTGGGGAAAGAAAACCTGACTTTGAAAATTTCTTTCATCACATTTAAAGCAGACCACACACACAGGCATGCGCGCGCACACACACACACACACTAAAAACAGCATGCTAAAATAATGAAAGCAGCTGGTAATGGAATTGCTGCATGCAAAAACAAAAGCTTTCTGTCGGTGAGTGCTGCATCTGATTTGGAACCAGTTCAGTCTGTCAGCATTTCAGAGCCAGGACGAAGGTAACTTGTGCACACATATCTAGCAGGACGCACATTTAATACACATAATTACAAACCAGAACACTTAAATCACTTCTTTCTATACAACTATCATTGTGTTAATGTGCCTATAGAAAAACATTCACAAGTTTAAAATGTCACACATTTGGGCATGCATGCTTATGCAAGCAAACTGCCATACAGTCATTGAGTGTAGTGGTTTTGATACAAGTTCTGATGATTAAGCGGTCTGTGTTAATGAGAATATTATGAACGAATGTCAAGACTAATTATTTCTCATGTAGCCCTGAAATTAATTTAACAAGTGATCTGTGAGGTTATACAGGACACACACACACTCACAGATGCATACACATGAGTATTACGTAGACTACAGAAAACATAAGCTCACACATACACCCAAACACACAAACCACAACTGAGCAGGGTCATTTTGAGTTAGGTAGCTCATTTCCCAAAGTGCGTGTTGGGTGTGCTCTGTGGTGGAAGTCATTTACAGATTGAATAGCTTGATGTAATCTGGTGATGGTGAAGACACCAGAGACCCTGACACAGAGCACTGGGGCTAAGGCCAGAACACGCTGTGCTTCTATGTGTGCATGCTTGTATATATTTTTATGCTCAGATAGGCAAGAATGTCGAAAATATGATATAGTTCAAAGTGAGGAAAAAAATTGTATGTGAAGGTTTGGATGGTGGTGGAGGTTGTGTTATTTCTAGGTTCAAAAACATATAAAAACTGTCTTTACACAAAAATATATACTGTATACAATACTATTATAGTATATGGTCTTTTCAACACTGTTTGAAAATTATGTTTGAATATCGTACTAGCTAAATCAATTACTATAAATGCTTACAAACAGTTAAGAATTTATAGTACTCAAATTAACTAGTACTGCATTTGAACAAAATATTTAGTCTTTAAAAATCCTTAATTTGTATACAGGTGTAGTTAACTATATGAATAAAATGCTTCTGTTTCTTAACACTACCCCCTCCTTAAAAATAATAAATCGGACTATAGATGCTTAAAAATAATATCAATTCAAATTCTAACTTTTACAAAAATTGTGTATTTAAGTGCCTGTTTTACAATTGCTAATGCAATTTTACAGCCATAGATATTTTCCCCATCAGAGAATACATGGCAAATATCTATTTCTTTTTAATATTCATAAAAAAGTAACAGGAAAACTTTCAGATTAATTTGTATTCTTCCTTTGTTTACTGTTTTGTTGCATCATTTGTTGTTTTTCTACAAAAAGTTATTTGCTGATGATGGTATTATGAGAACAATGCCCCTATTACAAATCATAGAACTTTCACATTTATAAAATAAAGTAATAAATAGTTTAAATATGGCAGCAATTCAAGCAATCTGTACAAAATGCTGCTCATGAATGGTGGCTAGAAGAGGCTTATTTCTAATGGCTGTGAGGGATCTCTTATTCAGGAGAAAAAAACAGTGTGCTTTGAAGGAGAGGAGAAAAAATACATGTAAAGATGAATGAAGGGAGATACTCAGCATCCTCCACTGTGTTGTCAAGGTCAATTGGTAACCAGGAAGCAGCCTTGCTGTCTGTCCAATTAGCAACAACCAGGAAGGAACACTTTCCTTCTCAGACCTGTGACCCCTAAAGCTGTGCTGCTGCAGAGATGACAGGGGCGGTTCTGAAATGATGACAGGCATTAGCATTTTTCTGCAGTTAGCGTTAGTGCAGGGCTGTAAGTGCATGCAAGTGTGTGGGTATGTGTGCATATCTCTGTGTGTGCATCCATGCAATACTCTTTCAGTAGCGTTCATAGATAGGCCTTAATATGAGATTAGCCAGTGGTGGAATTCAACTCCGGTCCTTCCTTCAAAATGGCCGACAGGAAGGAAGCTGCCTCAGACAGGGTCGCAGCCCCACCCATTTCTGAAGGGGACCTTGAGTTGAATGCTTTTTTCTCTCTCATTAAATCCAGAAAGAGAAAGACAGAAGAATCACTGACATTGCTTTGTCTTTCTTAGTCCACCAAATCCAGAGTGACTGAGGAGATTCCCAATAAAGCTGAACTTTATTGCTGTATGTCTCATTTATAGACAAGAAAAAAAAAAAGCTCAAAGCTCATTCTGAGCTTCTGACAAATTCTGTCAGTTTAACATCTTCAGTGATATTATTGTTCAGTATCAGAAGCACAATGGCAGATTTACCTTTTAATAAAACCCTTTAGACATGTTTCAAAACTCCTGAATGTAAAAAGAATAAATCAAATAGTTAAAAAAGAACAACAAAGATTTATGTTTTTACCTGAAGTGACTTTGGTCCTAAGACCTTTACTTTAGGTGGACTCAGACCAGCTGGTCGAGATGGCCTTGTAGTGACACTGACCCAGGGCCCTGTAAGTATGTAAGATATGTTTAAAGGTCTTATTTGCCATTTGTTAACACACCAAGAAGTTTGTTTTTCTTTCTCTTACCTGAAGCTTTTCCAGCCTGATTCTGGAGCACAAGACGATACTGGTAAGTAGTCCAGGGACTGAGGGCTGATGAGGAGTCCAGGAAGGAAAGAGGGGGAGGATCTGGCAGAAGATGCCCTACTGTTGAGACTTGTGTGGTACCAGCAAGCCTACGCTCTATCAACCATCTATAGTCAAGACAAATTACATTAAAAATCCCCTCACATTTATATTCTGAATATATCAAAGAGGGACTGAAGTAAAATGTGAGTGCCTCCCACCGTTCTAGTGGTCCATTGCTTTGCTCTGGTGCCCCCCAAGATAAGAGAACGGATGTGGGTGTGTCAGAGTACAGGTGAGGTGCGGGAACCCCTTCAGGGGGAGCTGAAAGGGTTTGAAAATGCTGAGACATCTCAGATACTGAACAGCCCACACTCGTGCATGCTTCCACCTGGATAAAAGAAAACAACTTCTAACCATAGCGTTCAGGGACTGACGCATGTTTTGTCCCCCTCGAATCATTCAGAAGACACATGGAGGCCGCACAGTGGGGTCAAAGAGAGCCTGCCTCTGAGCCGCCAAGGGGCGTAGTGTCAGAGCCACAAAGGAAACTTGGCGGATCAGTAGTGATAATAAACTGACGACATTAGTCAGCGACCGCTCCGCTTGCAGGGTTAAATAAACAGATTTATTACCAAGGTATTATTGAAGATGCATGGAACAGCAACTTTGTAGTTAGTTTAAAACACTATTGAACAACAAAGAGGATTGTTAAAGTAAGTTAATTCTGTGACGGATACGAGGCAGACATAGTCACACATTAAGTGCGTCATGCTCTGCTTCGGCCCAGCTGAGTTCTATTCCATGCCTCTTTTGTTTCCCCACCGCGGGGTAATTTCTGAATGTGTACACGTGAGCCAGAACTAGCCGGCTTCATCTGTGATTTATGAATGACCCGAAGAAGCTTAAAAACAAACTGGTCTGTGTGACCATTTCATAGAACTTTACATAGAATTTAAATTTTTTATTTATAGTTCTTAAATAAAGAGTTTAAACTCAGAATTAAGCACCGAAAGCCTCTGAGTTGAAAATATGGATGTAAACATACAGTGGGTTGCAAAAGTATTCATACCCCTTGAACTTTTCCATATTTTGTCACATTACAACCACAAACAT
>JARVGW010000322.1:12256963-12268127 GCA_031762495.1 Anablepsoides rubrolineatus
TATGTTTGTGGTTGTAATGTGACAACATATGGAAAAGTTCAAGGGGTATGAATACTTTTGCAACCCACTGTAGTTTTGGTTTTCAGGGAATCTTTCAAAGAAATCTAGATGTGTCATATTTATATAATTAAATTGCAAAAAAAGTTGCAAAACAGTCTAACTTCTAGAAAAACAAAAACAATTTTAAACTATCTCACAAAAAATAATCAGCATAGGGAAACATTTGTTTATTCATTAAGTCACCATTTAAAAATTAGAAAGTTATCAGTTAAATAAGTACCTGGAAGCTGTATATCTGGTAAGGAAGTAGGTTTAAGAAAGTGTAACTGGTGATATTCCCAGGAACAGTGACTGACATGAGCGTAGATCTTGAAGCTGCACCAACAGAGCTAGAGATGGGGCTGGCAAAAGGATCTTGCTTCATGAAAAGATCAGGATTGTAGCTGTTTGAATCGAGTTTGGCAGCTGACAGCAAGAAGTGTGGATTTCCACTTGTAGAATTGAGCTCTGCTGAATAGAAAAGTACAGCAGTGCGGTCTCGACTTGTGCTGGTTTGATGAGATGACTCAGTTGGACCGCCTTCTGCAGTACGAGGCCATAAAGTGGAGACATGGTTCTGGATTATGTGCGCAGTGTCTTGAATTGTGCTTGAACCATTATTAAAACCTGTGTTGTTGGGAAGGTTGGAAAGATTAAATGATGTCATTAAGTTGGAATCTGAGTCAAGATGTACTCCCTCTTTGCTGAACAAAGTGCTGGGGTTGGGGACTCGGTTGTGGATGAGGGTCAAGTTGTTGTTGGTGACTGAACTAGTTTTGTAATCAGAAGAAATTATAGAGCCAGGAGGAAGATAGAGGGGATGAAGATAGAGGGTGTAATTTGTAATAATGCCATTTGAACGAGAGGGAGGGGTCCAGGTTATTGATGCGGTTCGAGAATGAAGCACTGTCACAGCTGGGGTGTCTACTGGTCCTGGACCTGAGGACAGAGAGGAAAAAAAGGTTTAAAAATGGAAAAAGGGGGAAAAAACGTATAAAAGACTGAATAAGTGTGAGATAAAAGAGGAAGACGAACAACAGTATAAGACTGGTGGCATTACAAAAGACATCAGAAGGACAAAGTGTGATGCTGAAATCAATATTCAAGGGATTAATTTGAAAATTCTTTTTCTCGCTCTTTATCCCTCAGGAAATACAAGTTGCATTCAGGATTTTTCAGGACTTGTGACTACATATGAGTCAATTGAGTGAATAAATCTGTAAGGTGAAGTGTAAGCCAACTAGAAACATTCAAACAGAATAAAACTTTACATTTGCTTTTTCTATAGACAAAAATATAACCGTTACACGATCTTCGGTTATAATACATGTATGTAAAATTTGCAAACCTCAACTGCAATTATCTTAATAAATATCAAGGTTTGGGAGGTCAAATGTGAGAAAAGTGTTAAGTTCACAAGGTCAGCATGTTGAACTAGGAAGAAAAGAGGAAGACTTGAGGAGCTTTGATATAGGCAAAGGGGTTACAACAACTGTAATCCAATACAAATTCAACACTATTTAATGCATCACAGTTTACATTTCAGATAAAAATATTGTCAGTTCTTGTTTAAGAAAATTATACAAGTTGAAAGAAAATGTTTTATTGTTCCAACAGTATATATCATGCTGTATATTTGATTTGATCCAGTTAGAGGGGCTGAAGGCCAATAAGGAAGGAGAGCCACCTTGCTCTAAATAAAAATTGTGTTTTTAAAATCCTTGTGTAATATTTAAGTTCTAACTCTGTAAGCACTCGATATTTGTACTTGGTATCAGCGAGTACCCAATCTGAAGTACACATAGTTCTTGGTTTGAGAAAAATTGGTATCGAGACACCCTTAATTTTGAGTTGCTACAGAGAAAAGTCTGAAAAACAACAACTCCACCATAGAATTTACAGGACTTAGTTTTTCTTTCAACAATTCAATGCCAAACTACTAAAAATTGTAAGGTCTAAAACTGAGCTCTTACAGTTCTGTGGCTAGAATGAGTAATGTGTAACTCAAAAATTGTAACTAAACAAAAATACTGCTAACAGTACATAAAGAATTAATTTCTTTACAGAACAAGCCTGAATTTATGTCTATTATATACATGCATGGTTGTGGTGGGGTGAAAGGTCAGTTTCACTGATGAATTTGTCCAAGGTGTAAATCAATAAACAGTTCAATTAAAAAACATGTAAGAACATGAATGTAAAGCTATCAATCGCAACGTGAACAATTTGCCTGTTGATAATTATCAATATCATACAAAGCCTTTTATGACTAGAGTTGTAAACTTCACGAGTGCCACTCAATTATTTTTGTCAAGGTGGAGCACAAAAAGGTTTACACAAAGAGATCACCTGCTGGAGCAGAACCAAGGTTTTAACAAAGAGTAACCTGTGACTTTCATCTTTTACCTTGTGACCTTGAAATAATACGAATTATCATGAGGTGTCAATCTGTGAAGTTTAACTATGTTAAAAGAGTTATGAATGTAGAGCTCAGAAAATAAACTGTCCACAGATAAATGGATAGCCTGAGACAGTGCCATACCATAATACCACTATCAAGAAAAATGCAATTTTAGGAAGTAACAGGATTGTAGTTCCAAGGTGCTAACTTTGGCTCACTTTGTATTTTTTTTTTACTTTGTGAGGTTTTAGGCATCCTAAATTTTTTTTTTACCTAGAACACAAAATGATCCTATTAAAACAGAATGAGATGGACATCAGAGAAGCACAGACAAACACACAGTCACATGACTGTGACTCTTCATCCAAGAAGGGGACCAAACATAAGACCAGTCAAAAGGATATTTTACTTCATGGTAGCTCATTTGAAGGCAATACCTAATCCCCCCCTTACTCCCTTGGCATTTACATCCCACTGTACCGCTCTGTAATGGACACACGCACACAGAGACACATACTCTTCTAAACTCACGCATTAACTCACATTCCCACACCCACAGCGATGCAGTACAGCAGTAATGGTGCTGTGTGAAGGGCAACCAGATCAAGGTGACTGAGCGGACCGAGAGAGCGTGCTGCGTCGCTAAGTGCTACCGCTAACTGCTAACGGCTTTCCCAGATGGTGTGTGTGTGTTTCTGTGTGTATGTAAGGGAGAAACAGAGAGGGTGAGAGTGAAAGAAGAAGAGCAGTTGTATGTGCACTTATGTGTATGAGAGATTAGGCATGCACGCATGTTCATGTGTATGTCAGCATGCATGCACAAAAGACAACAACCACGAAACTACAGTGTGTGAACATTTGAGCGCCATTGATAAGTAGGCCTTATTTATTACAGAATGAGGTGCCAGCTAATGTTTGGTAAGTGGCTCAAGACATGCAAATTCTGCTAAAGGTTAAGAACATTTATAAAAATTTAAATATCTCTTTATTTAAATTTCAAGACTTTTTATGTATAGACAGACAAAATGAATAATATCCATCCAATCCATTGATTGCCATCAATAATATTTTTAACTTTTGTCTTTAGGAATTAAAAAAGAAATTGGGAAAATAGTTACTCTTTCATTGTAATAAAACAACAAAAAGCCAATACATAAACAGTAATATAAAGAACTACAGTTCACTAATGGTTCACCAACAAGTCCACCTCTCCTGCAGTCCTCCTCTTTTCCCTCACTTTTACTTTTACCAAATTTTGTACGCTCTCTGTGCCCTATAGACTTTGCATCTTAGTCTCTTCTTTCTGGTCTCCATACTAAATAAACAATGCAGGAAGTTGACCTTTAGGGTTAACAGGTTTTTATGCTAGCTCTACTCAGCACTCACACTGATTCAATTACCACCAAAGGTCCACTGAACCCCACATATAACCAAGAAGCCCATCTCCCTGCCTTGCATGCGTGTAGTTGTGCCTCACTGCATGCTTGCTTCTTGTTGCAAAAGGTCTGCGTGTCTGCCAACCTTGTTTCTTGAATGTTTAATTAGACACTTTACATTTATTTGAAGTCAGTCTTGCCTGCATTTCTTTTCATTGTCTGGCTACAATATAGTTTTATTCCAGCAACAGACATGCAAAGAAAAATAATAAAGATGCAAAGAAAAGACAAATACAAATAATACTGAATAAAAAGTAATTTTATACCAAAATTCAATCCAGTCACCTTGATCAAGATCCCATCAACCAACCAAAATAACCCTTCTGGTCCTCACCTATTCGCTCTCTCCTCCTTCTCACCCACTCCTCTCCGTCTAAGTACTGAATGTTATTTAGGCTTTACTGATGCGTGTAAAATTCTGCAATTTGAAGGGCAGTTAAGTTTTTCAATTGAAATTTTCATTAAAAATGCACTTGCTGTGTTTTTTAAAGGGGGTTGAGAGGGGGTGTCACTGACACTTTACTGCTGTCTGGTTAAGTGTTGAGATTATATTTGCAGTTTGCTTCATCCAGTTTTTGAATGTCTTCTCTCTTCCTTTTGTTTACTTTTGTTCATCTCTCATCACATCATCCCCAACAGCATCCACTTCATTCCCACCTTTTTTTTTTTAACAATCTTACTTCCTTCATTCTTTCTTTATATGATTTTTTCCCTCTTTCTTATCCATCTCTCTTCATTCCTTCATCTGCACCACCCTCCTTTACTCCTCTCTCCAGTAAAACAGTAGCAGAAGGAGAAAACAGGATTGCAGGGCCGCCAAGCCTTAAATCACATTTATAAGGATTTGGTTAGCATAGTAATAACACAATCAACTGACAAGGGCTTGGAGAGGGGGAGGGTTAGGGAAAATGTGTATGTATGTCTTTGGTGTGTACATGTGTGTAGCTTCTCAAACATCTCTGTGCATGTGTGTGTAGTTAACAGTGTGTGTTTATCTACATGTGTCCATGCGAGGAAGAAGAAGGGTATTAATTTGAGCCTTGCACAAGGTCCAGTGCATGCTTGCATGTGTTGGGGGGCATGTGTGTTATTTTTTGCGTGGCAGAGAATGGGCTTTTGAAGGTGAGTTGAGGCTTCTAGAAGTCATAATGAGAACAAACGTGGAGCTTTACCATTATCAAGATGCTTACAACAAGCTGTCAGAACATGACAAGTAATACAGCACAAATTTACATTGCATTTCATATCTTTACTCCTCCACAGATTATTTAAAGTCATTGCGGCTTTAGGATTCACTGAAGAGGCAGTGAGAGAGAGAATGAGCCATGACCAAGGTCATGAGCTTGATCTGTAACCAGAACATCACAACTATACGAGATGTGCATTAGCCTTTAAGTAACTACAACCATCATGATTCCTTTGATATGTCAATCATTCATAAAATTTACTATCCTTTCAGACATCATTCATTCAGTATGATTTATTAAATAATAAGTAAGTCACCTCCTGATGTATAAATAGGCTATTGAAGAAAAAAAAAAGGCTTTTAAAATAAAATGTGAACATTTATTTTTTAAATTATATAAACCAGTGGTGACTGTCATTACTTGATGTGCTTTATTTTTTTATGTTTGGACCTGCAGCACATTATAATCAGGGAAACCATAAGAATAGAAGACTTAGTAGCTGACACTTCATTTGTTGTTAAATGTGGTTTGCTGCAGTTGATGTTTGAGGACTTTAGGTCCGTATTTAAAACTGAGCTTAGAAAAAGCACTGGCAAACAGCAGAGAAGCTGAAGAGCAGTATAGTTCTGACCAATCACACAATATTCAATGAATATCCTGCAAGAATACAGTTCTACCAGGGTGTTTTGCACAGAACTGATTTTCTGGGGTGAGCAAGAAAAAAAGAAGGCAATTTTTGTCACACAACCATGTCAGCAGGAAAAAAAAGTTTGGCAATTCTGATTTGAGTATATCCACCTTTACATGGACTCCAGCAAGGCCGATCATGTTTAAATGACAGTCAGTGTTAATAAATTCACTCAGAAAACTTGGGAACCAGATCTGAGCCAGTTTTACAAGCTGCTGTTATCAGAGGGCACCATGTTTGTGTGTCACTGGAAGAATATAAGATGATGAAATCTGGTTGAATCATTCATATTTGACATTGATGTTCTCATTTTGATCTTTTGACTTATCTAAGCTTTGTTTGGATGTATAAAATATGTTTAACGAAAAAAGATTTGCTGACAACCGAACATTGTTCTGTTAAACATTTTTTGCAAAGTTTTATGTTTTTAGAGAGTACTTATAAATATTATGACTGGTGCATTTTTTAATTTAATTTAATTTTTAAGTTTTCGAAAATGAGAAGTTAAATTTTTTTAAATCTAATTTGGATTTTTTTTTTCTTTAAAAGTAAAACTGAATACTACTCTTTTTTTCCTGAACATGACAGACTACAATACAGGATAAAAAAGGTAGAAGTATATTTTATTAATGCACCCAGTAATTAATTAAATAACATGAATTCTTTGTACTCTGTCATTACCTCTAACCTCATTTCAGTAGTTTCTTTCCCCTTTATATTTCCTCTGTTACACAGCTTTCAGCTCAGTTCGCTTGAAGAAGGATTCTTCTTTAATGTTTTTAATGTTAGTTAATGTTCTTGCACACATGCACCCACAATTCCACGTTCTAAGACTGCTTTGCTAAGATCATTTTGTTCAAGTGGGGCTTTATTCATACTCTTTATTCATGCTCTTCAGAGCACTCTGTAACACACACCTCTCTTCTAGTTACACACACACACACGCATGCTCTTAGATCACTTAGCTGGTGTGAACATGGGAGTAGACAGAGGAAAGGGAGCTGTCCAACACAGCTAGAGTTTATGTTCACAGGAGCCGTCTGTCTGTTCTGCCACGACAGGAATTCATAGGGACCAAATTACATTAAAAAGATGGATATAAAACTTTAATGGAATGATAAAAAGGAAAGAAGGAAGCGTGGGTCTCTCTCTCTTTATCTGTTCTGTCATTAGTCCACTCTTCTGTTCTTTCTGCTTTTTTCCTCGGTTCCTCATTATTCCACTTTTTCTACATGTTCACCTTTACTTTTTACCCCATTTCCAATCGTATTTTTTTCCATCTATTTAGTAACAGAAAATTTTATTCTGTGCTCAAAACCAAAAAGACACAGATGTAGAAATTTGATTTAATTTGAGCCAGTCAGAGGGGATGTAGGCCGGTGAGGAAGGAGAGCCACTTTGTTCTAAAGAGAAGAAATGTGTTTTTAGTCATTGTGCAATGTCTATGCTCTAACTCAGTAAGTACTCTGTATCGATGCTTGAACAAGTAGCCAGATTAAGTACACAGTTTGAGAAAAACTTATCAGGACACCCCTAATTTTAATCTCTAATGATGTACATTATAGGTGTACAAGTTGAAATCTATAATATTATTTTCTAACACTATATCAGGTTTGTCTATTAGAGGTAGACAAAAAAAGAGTTGGAATATTTAAAATAAAAGGGCACTGTAACCATCTAGATTTACTATTTAAATTCCCATAGACAAAAAAAAAAACATACATATACGATCTCACATTTGCCTAAATAAAGATTTCTGCACAGAATTACAACAGAAATACTGTAACTTCACAAATGTTGTGCTGCAAATTATGTGATTAAAGCTTATTGTGTTTTAGAGTTTGTGAACATAATGTGTTTGTGTGTAGGTGTGTGTGTGCATGTGTGTGTGTGTTTGCTGGAGGGAAATCAATTCTGCATAATAATGAGCAAAGCACAGGGTTTTAATTTAATGCATCCTAAATGTCTGCAGCTGTGTGTGTCGGAATGGGTGTGTGCAAGCATCACAATGCTTGTACTCATGGAAATGCATGTAGACACGGGTGCATGTTTTGCATGCATTTCTGTGTGTGTACATACACATGGATCAATGTATGCAAAACGCAGCAGCTTAATGATAATGTATGTGATAATAGTGTGGTACTAATTAATTTATAACTTTGCACTGAGGAGGCTGTTCCAGTGGCTAATATGATTCTATTACAACAATTAGCCCACAATGACACTGGCTAGGTCACTCACACACAGACATCTACACCTTACAGTATACAGCTCTAACCCTGCCAATGAGCTTTAGCCAATCCTGTCTGCATCTTTCCCATCACTTCAGATTCTTTTTATGCATTCTGTTTGTCACACTGGCCCTTTCCATATAAGCGAAGTAAAACACAACTTTGTGCTTAAAAGTTGCTTGCATGCGATCTTATCATATCATTGACATGAAGACAACATGCTTGTACATTATCAAATATCCACAATACAACAAAAAACAATAGAAGCTACTTTTTTCATTTTAAAGTGGTTTGACTACAATAGGACATGATCCTAAATTGGGTACTAAATTTAATGCAAGAAAGCTCTACCCACTAAAAAACACAACACTTTTACAATTTAATCATTTAAACCAAATAACAATTAGTATTACTAGACAATGAAGCCAGAAAAAGAAAACACAAGTTGTTAGTTATTTGTTGTCAAAATATTCATAAATATCTCAAAAGAGCCTTTTTGCAACATGCACTCTGAAATATAGAAAGACCCTGTGGTTAATTGTAATTTTTGATACTGTTACATATTGTCTGGTTTCCATGCCTGTCCAAATAGTGACTTCTTAGTAACAATCAGAGGTGTATAAAGTACTTGAAGAAATAACTAAGTAAAAGTAAAAATGTCTTAACAGAAAATGACTTTGGTACAAAACTGCTCACAATAATTGGAGAAGTACTTTTACACACTTTAAAAAATGAGGTGTTGAATTTACTTGACTAAACTGATTCCACTAAACCAAGTTGAGTAAGTTGCTTTATTTTTACTCAATTAGGTTTAGTGGAACCAGTTGATATATATTGGTTAAGTAATTTCAACACTTAATTTTTTAGAGTGCATAAACCACTCTTTTCATGACGAGTTCTGATCATGTAACTAGTTATTTTATTTTAAAGTAAAGAAGTAAAAGTATCATTTTTTTTGTTTTGAATATAATGAAATAAAAGTAAAAATTACAATTAAAAAATACTTGTTAAAATTACAAATCCTCAAATAATTACTTGCGTTATGTAACAAAGTAAATGTTACTATACATTTCTGGTAACAAGGTTGTGAAATTGTACACCCTTTAAAGTGTACAAGTACTTACTGTCCTCTGCAGTGCACAGGGTTGCCCAAGAGCTAGCTGTCTGTCCATGAGCATGTGACGCCACCACTCTGAAGAGGTAGTTTGTGTACGGAGATAAACTCTCTACATAGTAGGAAAAGGTGTTGGTTGCATTTTCCAAAAGTCTAGATGTGAAACGACACAAACAAAAACACATTAACATACTATTTGAATCTGTTCAAAATGAAATGTGTTGAGTGGTAAAAAGTGGGAGTTTAAAAAAAGGTCCTAGATTGACCTATTTTATAGTTAAATTTTGCACATTTTAGTAGATAAAGCTGTCATTTTTTATTTAAAGTTTGCATTAAATGGCTTGCAGTATGTTTGCTGTTGATGCATTTAAACATACATTATGTTAAAACAAACAAAAAACAGAATACCAGTTTAAAAAAAACAAATGGTAAATGGACTGAACTTATAGAGCGCTTTATCAAGTCCTTCCGGACCCCAAAGCGCTGTACAGACACACACCCATGCACACACACATTCACACACTGATGATGGCAAACTACACTGTAGCCACAGCTGCCCTGGGGCACACTGACAGAGGCGGGGCTGCCATGCACCGGCGCCACCAGACCCTCTGACCACCATCAGTAGACAAGGCGGGTAAAGTGTCTTGCCCAAGGACACAACGACTGAAACGGCTGGACGGGGAATCGAACCGGCGACCTTGCGGTTCCAAGACAACTCTCCTAACCACTCCGCCACATTATTCTAAGCTATTTTATTCTTATCTTATTATAGGAATTCCACACTGGACAGCTTCACAGAGAAAGTATATTTCTTTTACTTTTTCTACAGAATGCATTTAAAATAAGTTACTTGTGTATAAATATATAATTAAACATTGCTGCTTCATCCAGGTAAATTTATGTAATCTAACTGGCTTTTTTGTGTGATACTGTAAAAATGCCACAAGTTTCAAATGGTCACTTAGAAGCATCCATGTTTTTCAAATGTGCAATATTTCTGCAGCTTATCAGTTTATTCTCACATCACATAGTTGACCCCATGTCAT
This sequence comes from Anablepsoides rubrolineatus, assembly GCA_031762495.1. Classification (NCBI taxonomy): domain Eukaryota; kingdom Metazoa; phylum Chordata; class Actinopteri; order Cyprinodontiformes; family Rivulidae; genus Anablepsoides; species Anablepsoides rubrolineatus. The sequence continues at coordinate 12,267,109 of JARVGW010000322.1, forward strand.
ATAATCTTACAAAAAAAATCTAGGACAAAGTAAAAGAATATTGTCATAAATGAGACACCGTTGACCATTTAGCATCAGATGGATAGAGGGGATGAATGAATGAATAAATCAGGTAACAATGAGATTTCCATAGCAGAGGAGGAGGAGGGCATGACTGTCTGATATATAATACATGTAGCTAGTCATTTATTTATTACCACAGAATGAGAGCCTCCTCTTCTTGGATTAAATTGCAATTTGTTGTCAGGAAGCATGTAATGAATACATATCAGATGCACACCTTTTCTCTCTTTTTATTCCACCACAATTCCTCAACATGGCCCACCAAGCTGCCCTGTGTTTTTTTTTCTTTTTGATTCTCCTCCTGTCTTTTGTTTTTCTCGTGGTCTGTAATACTGGTGTGGTATTAGCAGCTGTGGCGCATAGAGTCCCTTTTTAGATTTACATGTAAATGCATTTGTGTATATTCAGATTTTTATGTAGATACATTTGTGGTATGTACTTGAGAGGCGTAGGTTTGGGTGCCTACCATTTTTTAAAAACATAGTTACCATTACAAATTATTGAAAGAAATTTTATATCTTTGTCTTTAGCTACATGTGACTCAACCTGTTTTAAAATAGGAAACACTTGCACACAGAAAATACTCAGGAGAACTCTTGGCATACTTGTCCACTTGTGTAACTACCGTGTTGGTGCATCTTAAATTCTTTCTTACCTTATGACAGGCCTAGGTGGAGATGTTCTCATTTGCAAGCTGTACTGAAGTGGGCCTGGTGCATTGGAGTTGAGAGGAGCGGACCAGGACACATTTAGACTTGTGTTGGTTGCATGGACTAAAGTTGGAGGTGACAAACCATCTGGGGCTATAAAAAACAGATAAAAGGAAAAATTTTAAACGATAAAGAAATAACATCAGAGTATAGGGATATCTTGGGTATGTATATATATATACAGTGGGTTGCAAAAGTATTCATACCCCTTGAACTTTTCCATATGTTGTCACATTACAACCACAA
>JARVGW010000322.1:12278478-12300788 GCA_031762495.1 Anablepsoides rubrolineatus
TGACTTTGTATTTATGACTTTGTATTTTTTGTTGTTTGTTGAATTTATGTTGTTGTTTTTTAAATGAATAAACTTTATTTCATTTCAAAAAAAAAAAAAATCAGGGATGACAGAGGCACTGCACAAAACCAGATCAGAAAGAGAAACAAACAGAAAGACTGCCTGCAGCTCAGACAAATGTTAATATTAAAAAAAAAGTTTATTTAAACTAATGAAAGCAGCAAAAAAAGTATTTAATATTAGTGAAAATAAAGTGAAAAAAGGCAATATGAGCAAAGAGAAAGGACCAGGTTACAGGCTTTGTATGACACTGAGCCTTAGAGCTATTACAAAGCTCTCTGGATTTACCAAAGGCACTTTAAGTTCAGTGAGCCGGGGTTTTTTCTCCCTTTGTGTGTGTGCGTGTGAGAGAGTGTGTGTGTGCATTCGCATGTGGGTATGCATACAATGCTGTTATATTCTTACACAATTTAAATGACACAAGCCCACACTCATGATACTTGTCAAAATGTAATTTTTTGTGCATACATATTGTACAATCTACAATATGACTCATTATGTCATGGACAGTTTTGGGCTAAATAATTTACTTGTCTTGTATTTACACCGTGTTTCTGTGATAGTTGCTATTTCGTTAAAGAACTGTACTCTCTCTCTCTGTGTGCGGGCAGGTTTTCCCTACTATATGGGGACCATTTTTGGCACACACCTCTACTTGTGGGGACCAATTGGTACTTATGGGGATCAAAGCCTTGTCCCCAAGTGGGTGAAATACAATTGATGGGTCAGGGGTTAGGTTTAGGACTAAGGTGTGAATTGAGTTTAGGTTAGATTTAGAGTCAGGTATGTACCTGTGAGGTTAGGTTTAGGGTAAGGGGTCATGGTTAGGCTGTAAAAATTAATGGAAGTCAATGAAATGTCCCTATAAAGATAGCTGTACTAGACTGTGTGTGTGTGTGGATGTGTGTGTCTATTGTAATACCATTTGGCTGCTTGGGGGGTTCCCAAGAAACATGCAGGGTATGAGGTCCAGTAGCAGTGATTTGGGGAGGAGTTTGGATTTGTGGGGGAGCAGCAGCTGTCAGAAAAGACAATGGTGGGCTAGAAGTACAACCCCCAGAAGAGCATGCCTGCAGATAATGTTAACAATTTATTATTTTAATTTTTAATATATGCTGAATAGTAGAAGCTACTCAGTAGTTAAAAATGTTTATTTCCAAATCTAGTTACTTTGCTCATTTATGTGATTCAAACATTGCATCCTTTACACACTCACCTCCAGTGTTGCAGTGTACTGAGTAAAGGGGTTCAGGCTGCTAGCAACAGCCTCTGTAGATAAGCCAGTGTAGTGAATGACTGGCTCTGATTCATGGGATGACTCCATGGAGGATAACACAAACCTGAGGGAGACATAAAGAGAGTCATTTAGTTCTCTTTTTAAAATTTTCTGCCACTCACTATCACTCCACTTTGCCACAATAATATGTGATGTTATTCACTTAAAAGCTGTTGCTGGGGTCTCACAGGGGCTTCAGGAAGAGATCAAAATATGTCAGACTTCTGATATTTTTCCAGAATTTGCAATTAAAGTCAGAATTTTGAGATTAATGTCAGAATACAAAGAAAAAAAGTTAGAACTCAGGATTTTTCTTTTTATTTTTGCTTTGTGGCCCTAATCCTGCTCTGTATGAGGGACAGGTTGGCATGATTTAAGATCACTTGTTTGCTTCATAGAGGACATCCCTGTAAATCAGTTACAAGTGATCACATATAGTGTGATCTTATATCTTCTTTTCTCTTATTTGAGTGTTGCTATAATGGCCTTTGCATTCAAACATAATTTAGTTACTCCTAAGGAGTTCCAGAGACACACATAACAAACATCAAGACACATTGAAGCTGCTCTGGGAGCATTTTGCAGTGAATATTCTGACTAAGAACTAATCTTTTCTTTAGTTAATGCATCAATATGACATTGTATCATACAATTTATATTGTTACTTAAAATATTGCAGTAACTCTTATGTTTGAGATTAGATTATAAGATTGACTGACATCATTTCATCTAAAAAGCACCACTTAGAAAATTCCCAAGTCAGAGATTCAATGTAATTTAAAGTCAAACTCTGTCACCTTTCCTGACTCTCCCAGCTCTGCAGTAAACTGCCACTAAATCCTCCACCAAATGCATTCCCTTCCCTCAGCTCTTACCTCTCAACTGGTCCTGTGTCATTTCTTGGTGTGCTCCAGTTAAAGCTGGCACTGGTCGGTCCTGGCCGTCCCAGGAGGTTTAAACAAAGTTGGTCTGTTGGAGGTGGTGCACCTAGAGTTTGGTATGAAGCTGATGCACTTATTGTCTCACCAGCTACATTAGCTGTTATAAGCCAGTAAGAATAGTTGGTAAAAGGAAACAGCTCATGGTCTTTGAAGGATTCAGGGCCTTAAAGAGGGAAAAAAAGCATCTTATGTTGGAGCGACATAAAACTGACTGATATATGTATGTGGATAAAAAATAGGTTAATATTTAAATAAGTGTGTTAATACATACCAAATGGATAGTGACTGTAGATGGTATGCACTGACTGTCCATCTCTGATGAGTGTGTAGTTGAGTCTATGTGAGTTTGGAGAGTCAGGTGGATTCCAAGAGAGATAGATGGAGGAGTAACTTAAAACAAAACCTATTGGTGCAGGTTGCTGCAAGGGTGCTGCACAAACAAACACACAAAAAGAGTAAAAAAAGACTTTCACAGTAGTTGAATTGAATCCAACTATACTTGAATAATTTAACAAAATAAACTCTTGTATAAATAAGTACATAATATACAAAAATATTAGAAGTAAGCACAACCAGCACAACAATGGAGTGGTTAGCATAGCTGTAAGGTGTTCAGTTTGAATCCTGGTTAGCTGAGCCTGCATGAAGTTTGTATGTTCTCCTTGTGCATGCAAAGATTTTTCCCCTAGTCCTCCTGTTTTCTCCCACAGTTTAAAAACATGCACATTAAGGTAACTGCTGGATTTAATTTCTTACATCAAAAATATTTAACACTTTAATATATATTATTATTATATTTAACCCTAAAAAATGGTAGTACATTTATACATGTTTATGTAAATTTAAATGTAAAACACACCTTTACTGCAGCCAAATGGGTTTTCAAAATCAAAATGACTTGCTCCAGGCTGACAAGAATCACATTTGTCTCCAGTTACCAGCAGCTTACACACACATTCCCCTGTGTCTGGATGACACAAACCACTGGCACTACCTACTGGGTGACAGGCACAAGGCTGGCATCTGCTCATCAAACAAAGGCAAAAACAAAAATTAAGAGGATTATGAGGATTATAAAAACATTTAGAAATGCAATAGAGAAGTGGTTAACAATATTAATTGAAAATCTGGAATTTATTTGTTTTCTCACGACTGTTTTTGTAATTTAAAAAGCATTAAATGACTATTGCAACCATTAAGTAGCATTGCATATTCTTGCTCAGGAACACACATGGATTAAGATTAAGAGGCTATTTTAATTGATAAAAGCTGAGGCCGTGATTATCTCTGTGCGTTTACTTTGCGATGGACACCTGATTTGTCCTGGATGGACATCACAACAAACAAATGCAGGCTAAGATTAGCTTCAACTTCACAATATCCTCTACAGAAATATTTCCTAACCTTTTATTTAAATGTTTATATAAAACAACAGTAATGTTTGTGATGTTTGCAGATGTTTTTCTATTAGTCATGACAAATATTCCATTCGCATACCATGTCTTACTATGTTTGTAGACCTATACGGTCATTCTGATAAAGTTGTTACATATAGCAACAATTAAAACATTAAATGGCTCTGCAAATGTTCAAAGACAACTTGCAGTAGAGTGTGTGTGTATGTGTGTGTAGAAGCACTGGGTTATCTCCTTAACACAGTAAGGGAGAACCTGACTAGCATTTTCCTCACCCTCCACCCTTTAGCTGTGAAATTAACTTCACATAAACTGCATACCCCATCAGAGTTGTCAAAGCATGAATGGATGTGTGTGACTGTATGTGTGCGTCTGACAGTGTCAATGTCTGGGTCACTGATTTGGTGTTACCCTCAGGGGGGCTGAGCAGTGGGTGAGCATACGGCCACCCATCTCACACCTTTATACACACACAAATGCATGTGGCATAAACTAAGTGTTGGGCAATGTTTGGCAGACTCAAAAACACTCCACACTGGCAAGGTGATACCATATAACCCACACACACCCAGACAATATTGATGCGTGTTTCTTTATTCTGCTGTATACTGTACTCACATGTTACGTGTCTATCTCTCACACGCACACCCCTACACCTTCTTTATTGCTGTGTGAAAAGCCACAGCCTCATAAAGAGCCGCAAATTTGTCCTGTCAACTGTGCTCAAACAAAAACACATAAAGATACACAAAATGCCACAATGACTCGACCTTCACTCCCATTCCCAAGGAGACAGAAAACACAAACATCGCACCCAGTTTTCCATTTTTAAAAGGAGCCTAAAACTGTAGTGGGTGTGTGTGTGTGTGTGTGTGTGGGGTAAAGGTACTGACATACAATCAATAATAAGATATGTTACAATATTATGAAGTAAATTTAGTTTAAGTGCGTATGAAACAAAATATATTATGTTGTTATATTTTTGAACTTGTATTTGAAAAAGACAGTCCACATTTATTCATCTCTTCATCTTTCATTTACTTATCTAGCAATCTAAAACTTCTGACTTACAACTTTGTTGCATTGCTTGGGATTTCCCTTGGTCTAAATATAACTCATTCAGTGAGTTGTTCTTATATGCAGGGCAATTTGATGCCACAAAACAAGCTAAAACAAGAAATATATACACTTCTCAGTCTTTCACTTCACCCAGCCTCAGTTCTAAATCATATTACATGTACATGTAGTTTTTAGATAAAAGGTGAACTGAAAGAGAATTTAAAACTGTTATGGAATTGTTATAAAAACTTAATATCATTAGACAAAGGTCAGCTAAAATACACATTAATAAGCCAACATGCAAGCACAAATTCAAACAGTCAAACAGTGTGTGGACAGTCTATCTATTATGACACACTTCAGGTAGCAACGTGAGTGGTAAAGGTCAAAGCAGCTCTTAACTTGTGAAAACCATACATCTGCCCACCCATCTAAACTGTCTTTACAGAGACTGCAGACCTACTGCATGCACTCTGATGAGCAGCTACACGTCTGAAGAAAGCGGGATAAGACAGGTAGTGCAATTACTTGGTAAAAAATCTTTACAAAATGTTAAACAGACATTGTTTTTGTTTGTTTGTTTGTTTGTTTATCTGTGTGTCAGGCAATTATTTTCATACTTACGTGCCCAAACCAGGGTTAAATCCAAAAAACATCTCAAGGCACTGGTCACAACTTCGCCCTCCAACTGAGGAATGGGCACATACACACTGTCCTGTTTGGCTCTCACAGCTACGCTGTGATGCACCTATAGGATGGCAGTCACACGCCAAACACATGCTGCCATCTGGAGAGAGGTAGAACCCTAAACAGAAATAAAATAATAAAAGTGCAAAGAATTCTTTAAGTAAGTCTGAGTGCTTGTTTATATCAGTTTAATCACAGAAAATCTTCATTTTAATGCTTTATCTATGCTTCTTCTCTCTACATGATACATACTGTGAACCATACAACTTTAGATTAAGCCTTTTATCAATTTAAAGGGAATTAATTATACACATTTTAACATATTCAAATGATTGTTTGTAGTTTATTTTCAATGAAATTGAACACAAACCAATAAAGATGCTTAAGGTTACATTGGGCACCTTGAGTTTCTAACTATAAATCAACTAAGAATAAAGAGCTAATAAACAAATACAAAACGATACTAATGGCTGTCAGGCATGTCATACGCTGACCTGGTAGGACTGAACGTTCACAAATTCAATAAAAGATATGAGAGGAAAATTATAATTGGAAAAAAATAAATATAAAATTTATGGACATGTTGTGCAATTATGACAGCTTGATAAGCTGCAGATGCCAACAATTCTTCAACTAGATTGCAAAACAATTTATGTGTTTTAGGAATTTGTAACAGCTAAAACTATAAACATGTTTTTTTTGGTAATCAGAACATGTGCTTATTTTTAAATCTAAGGCATAAGCCAACACATGAAGAAAACACAAACTTAAGATCTAAAACCTTTTCCTCGCCTTTTTTTTATACACACGGTTTAAACTTTTTGGGGACCTAATCTTTGTGTTTAAGCAGATTTGCTTCTCCTGTATTTAATTTGACAATCCATTTATCGTTTATCTGTGTTTCTAGCTCACCAGGTCGGCAGCTACTGCAGTCCTTCCCATGGCGTGTTGGGACACAAACACATTGCCCTGTGGTACTGTCACAGACTGACCCCGTCACTGTTCCCCTGGGGTCGCAGATACATGGTACACAACCCTGAGACAAACCATCTGAGAAGGCACAACACAAGGGCAGAGGATTTTCATATGATCATTGCTCATGCAACACCTCAAAAGTTTTCACTTCCAAAACTTCGATGGACTTTAAAAGTGTAACAGAGATAATATTGGTTTCATTTCTGGGTTTTCTTACTCTCGGGGTCTAAACTTCTGTTATAGTAGTTTTGAAGACAGCTGGTACAGTGTACACCCTCCACCCCCTCCTTGCATGGGCATTGTCCAGTCCACTTATCACACACCCCCCCTGGCACAGTTCCACTAATGTCGCACACACACGGCAGGCAGCCCAGGGAGTTACGGCGCTCCAGGGTGTGGTAACCACGACGACAGGAGTCACAGCCACTGCCCTCCACATGTTCCTAAAATAAAGAAAAGAGGCATAAAGACAGAAATATAAAATAATGAATGTAAAAAAAAACTAGATTAAAGAATCGCAACAGAAAAATGACAATGTCAATAGATCGCACCAGGTGTTGAAGGAAAAAACTGTGTGTGTGTGTGGGGGGGGGGGGGGGGCACACGATTACAATTTCAAACTTTACTTGTTGCCAGTACCTTGTTTATCTCATATAGTTTAAACAATGTTCAGAGGATTTTAAACACAAACATTTTCCTAAATCTTTCTTTATAAATGAAATCACATTTCATATATAGCCTTGGAAGTTCACGGGCATAGGTCAGGGTAGATGTTAGCCACTGTTGTGCCTAAAGTCAGGTTTAAACTACAACATTTTTAAAGAAGGACAGTATGAAAAAGCTGTACATGCCTTGCACACACACTGGCCTGTGTATGGATCACAGTCTGTCCCTGGTACTGTCCCGTCATGTGAGCAGTTACAAGACGCACAGGATCCCTCGAGTCCTAAACCATACAAGCCGCTGCCACAAGAGTCACACTGCTGGCCCCCCACCCCAGGTATACACTCACACTGGCCCCCCTCAGGCTCACAAAATGAGCTGAGGGAACCCAAGGGGTCACAGTCACATGGGATGCAGTCATCTGGGTGGGAAAGGTTCCAATAACCAAACTCACAGCGGTCACACGGCAGACCTAGAAACATAGAAAGAGCGACAGAAAGACAGATAAAACAGAAGGAAATGCTGTTTTAAAAAAGATTATAGGAAGAGCCAAGTGGAATCTGTTTAGGTAAAAAAAAAGAAGTTCACTGATGCTTGCTTGATCACAAAATATATTTAGCCTCTTTTTTGAGCAGACCAGTGTGCGTGCATGTGTGTGAATGTGTGAGAGAGAGAAATAATGTGAGAGAGAGCAAGAGAAATGGTGGGTGAGTGAATAAAACTGCCATCATTAGGGCCAGGCCCTCTACTTATGATGGATCACTTACCTAAGGCCAAACACTTAATTTTACTGAGCAATAAATAAAAAAATAAATTCAGCCACTATAAGAAAAGAATGGAGGGAGAAAATGAAAGAAGATGGAAAGGTGCAAGACTGAAACACAAAAGTTAAAACCGAATCATTCTTTAATTTCATTCAAAAGAAAACCCAAAAAATAAAGATATTTCTCTACTTCAAAAAAAAAAAAAGTGGGTTTATTATTTATGGAGGACATTTTGGCTCGTCAGAACAAAAAAAAGGCATCATGTTCTGGTGAATAATTCAAAGTATTGCGCAGCTTCCTGATATTTTAAAGAAGGAATTTAGAGTAAGACAGGTATAATTTGAACTGACCAAATAACATGTCATTTCGAGTTTTCATTTAAAACAACATTCACATTTCTTGTTTGTTTTTTTCTTTTTTTTACATGTTCAGGCATATTAACATATTAATTCTTACTTCAGTTGTTTCACTCAATTTTATTCAATAATCAAGAACAGCCATAAACACCGGGTTCATTTTGTAAGAGCCATTATAACAAGAATTAGTGCTTGGCTCTAAGGCTAGTTAAACTATGACATGTATGTGTGTGTGTATGTGTGTGTGTGTGTGGCTGTGTGTAAGTCTTATTTGAATATGCCATACGTATTCTATGACAGGCAATCTGTCCCTAAATGGATGCCTTGGGGCAATGCAGTCACCACAGTCATTTATGAGGGAGCACGTGTTCATATGTGGGTGGCAGTGAGTGTGTGTGTGTGTGTGTGTGTGTGTGTGTGTGTTCATGCACAGATTAATAGAAATACACAGGTACCCAAGTGTTAGTGCACATGTATGTGTCCCACTCTTTGGGCAGCAAAAACTAGGTATTTGCTCTGGCCTGCCCACTTTAATGATTTTATTTTATAGATATTAGGATATTTCTCTCCATAGATCTGAAATATGTACAGTAATTGTGTTTGTGAACGTACAAATAGACAAACATGTAAAAGAGGTGAATATGCAGGTCAGGAAGCTGACATCTAGACACAGCATCAGTTAAATTGTATTATGCTAGGAACTCAGAATTATTTTTTATTTATATCAAGTATATTTTGTTAGCCTGGTAAAAACCTGCCCCTCGTCCATCACTTGGCTTCGTACGAGAGTCTGGACTCTCAGCTATAGAGAAATGATTCTTGTTGGAGGCGTGGCCTCTGTTGAAGTTTAAAATGATTGGATCGATTGGCTGCTGCGTATGTGTATACAAGCTCCACTGTGAAGGAGGCTAAGCTAAAAAGCTGATCGGAAATCACGTGTGCTGTAAACAACCCTACTGAGAGAAGTACTGAGCCAAATGAGAGCTGCTGCTTTGTCAGACAAATTTAATTTAATTTGGAAGCCTTATCAACACAGACTGGCTTCATTCATTTCCTTCACTGCCATTGCTAAACTAACTAGCAGACACTGCGCAGAAAATCAACGTCGTTCAAAACTCCGCCTTCTGTTTGCTGATTGGCCCAGGTAAAATAAACTACAAGCAGACACTGCGTAGAAAATCGACATTCTATTCTCTGATTGGCTCGAACAAAAGTGTCCTGAAGAAATCCTTGTCTATGGGAGCAATCCAAGACGGAGCAGTGAAGGGAAACTAGAATTGAGCGGAACTGCATAGGAAGGCAAGGGCCAGGCTAATATTTTGTTGTAATTTTATAAACACTGAGTTAAGATAGTAGCATAAGTCCTATTCTTGCCACTTCCAACATTGAAATACATAAAAAAAGAGAAAAGAACAGCGACAGAAGAAAAATAGAGAGTGAGAGAATTCAAGTCAACAAAATGAAAAGAAAAGTGAATGGATTGTGTTAGAAGATATTAGATCAGAAGAGGAACAATGTTTTTTGTCTTCAGTTTCCCACACGTGTGTTTTTGTGCAACAATGTGTGTGTGTGTGTGTGCGTTTAGGCCATGGCCAAGCTTTTTATCAGGAGCCAGCTGGTTAACAGGCTCATGCATCACCATTTCAAACACTATTATGTACACACTGCACTCTGGCACCTTGTTATGAGCGTACACAGTTTTCTGCATGTGTGTATCAGCGTCTGTGTGCGCACATTTCAATCCCATCCGTCTGAAGCATGCCTGCCATTGCTCAGCTCAAAGTATCAGCTTGGCGGTAATAAATTGCCATAATCAAATCTCATTTCTGAAAAATACCTGTGGGAGCAACCAAACAAACAAGGACGGGGGAAAAAAACGGGTCTTGTAGGAAGAAAGTGTGAAAAATATAAGGGGCTGCAGCAGTTTGTTTTAATCAACTTGGCATTGAATTAGAGAATTAAATACCAGCTTAGTCCTTGGTAGCATACGTGCACGCACATGCACAAACACACACGTTTTATGTACAAACACTCCTACAACATACAATAAACAGAGTTAAGCAAAAACAAATGTACTTGAACACATGGCCTCATCCAATTCTTCTCCAAATACACACCAACAGGAGCAGATAAAAACACCATCAGTGCACATGCACACACTCACATGCACAACATGGACCCTTGGTAGCAAGGCTTAGCAATACACATGATGCGTAGAGTTGAGAAGCATTGGCCGGTTTTGCATTTCATACGAGCTTGGTCTTCAAAGACACACAGGGGAGAGAGTGAAACCATTTATCAAAAAGAGAGGCACAATGGCTGGAAGCACCGCCACCAGAAAAGCCTGTTTATTTTGGCTGCCACATCACTTTGGGACGTCTAAGTCCACCACGGTGTGTATATGCATGTTTGTTTTGTAATGCACACTAAGTGTAAACATTTTCATTTTGGCGCACCTCAATAAAAATCTGTATATAATAATAGAGATAAAGTTTCAGGACAATTAAACAAACAGGAGTGATAGGTTTAGTTTGTTATGTGCCCCAGTGAAATCTGTATTATTACATTTAAATTTAAAATTCATCAAAATATTAGCTTTTGTTTGTCAAAGGTTTACCTGTTACATGTGGTTTACAGTGACACTGTCCAGTGTGCTGGTTGCAGCTGGAAACGGCTCCTGTTGAGGTCTTGATGACACCCAGGTCACTACAATTACAGGGCATGCAGCCATTTGGATTTGAGGCACTGAGAGCAAACCAACCAGGCAAACAGTCTGAGCACTGACGGCCTGTTACTGCATCCTTACATGGACACTGACCACCAACCTTTAGAAGACAGACATAGGAAGAAGAAAGGAAAATGAGGAAAAACCATGTTAAATCTTTTTTTCAGGATTTCCATCACTTAAGTGACCCACAATTTGCTGTACAACACTGAATGCATTAGTATACCTTGGTGCACACTTTGCTGCCATTGACTGTTCCAGCAGTGTTGCAATTACAAGGCTGACACACATCAACTGAAGTTGGATCAAAGCCTTCCAGCCTGAAGAAGCCACTTATACATTGCTCACAGTTCTTTCCTTAGAGTAAGAGGAATAGACGGAGTGGGGAAAAAAGAGCAATGTGAGCCCTTTATAATCTTTCAAGTGTGTATGAACATGTTGGTCTCAGAATATAATATAAAATGACTAAATTGTTAAACAATATAGAGGTCCAAGCACCAGACCCATGTTTGTATTGTCCAAAAGTCTTAATTTTATTGATGACAAAGAAACATAAACTTAGTTTGTGAATGGTCAACTGAAAAGATAAAGAGTACCTGTGGTGTTGTGCATGCAGTGGTCGCAGATTCCTGCTCCACCTTGATAGTGCTCATCTGGTCGGTCATCAGCTAGGATGTCATAATGACAAGACAAGGCATGGCCATGACACTGACAAGGTCGGCAGTTCATTGGCTGGAGTTGATCACCTGACCTGAATGGTTTGTCATTGTAGAGGGGTGCACAACGCTGACACTGTAAAGCAATAAACACATAAATAAACATTTTTTACAGCAGCAGGTAACTTAGTCTTGCCCTTTATACAGCAAGAAAAAAAAGAAAACTTCTGTTGTTGAATGACATTTTATTTTTCTTATATTACTTTAAAAACAGTATAAAGCAGTTGGGAACAATGCAGGACAACTGCTGGAGTTTTTTGTGTGGTATAAATAACTTCATAGTCTGCTTTAATATTGGATTTTAGCAGTTCAGCAGTTAAGGTTTCCTTTGACCATATTTTCAGGAAAAAAAAATCTCTGCATCAAGAAACAATAAGTGTGCGCAAAGTTTTTCCCATGATAGGTAAAACCCCTTTTAATTTATTTAGGTATTCATGTATTTTAATAAAACAAAGACCGAATAAAGGGACAGTGTTGGGGAGAGAAATTAACTGAAAAGGGGGAAATGTAAAGAGAGAAGTTAGTGGTCCGTGCAACTAAATCTAAAGAGAGAAAAGCACAATACACGTAACTCAATAGAAAAACACAAAGGTATTCTCTACCATATGGGCAACAAGCATGCACACACACACAACTACTATGTCTCTCTATCGTTGTGGGGACTTTCCATCGACTTCCATTCATTTTTTGGAAATTTTATATCCTAACCCTGACCCTTTACCCTAAAATTAACCTCACAGGTACCTATTTGACCCTAAAACTAACCTAAACTCAATTCGCACCTTGGTCCTAAACACCCCCCCACACAAAATCAGCCTCTAAAGTCGTGGGGGAACAGGCTTTGGTCCCCAAAAGGAGGATCTGGTCCCCGCTGCATTTTCCTGAAAAATCATCCCCACCAAGTAGTAAAAACAAGGGTGCGCGCCCACACACACACACACAGAGAGCAAAATCAGACATCTAATGAGAAGTGACTTGCAACAGGCAGATTTTTCACACAGTCCCGCTTTCATGTCATAACAAACATACTAAGGTGTGTGTAAAGGAAAGCAGGGGAAGGGGTGTGGGTTAAAAATGCTTTTTTGTAGCAGAAAACAGCAGAGGCTAGAAGCAGCAAGTACAAGTCCTTTGATTTTGTTCAGCAGTCAGTACAAATTATGATGGACAACGGGAGCATCAAATGGCAGGATTAAAAATGTATTAAAAAACACAGGAGTTCCTCCCATGTGTGACACGTGCAGGCCTGCACTGGGTCTATTATGTATGACACACAGATAAAAAGAAGCAGTGCTGGGGGATTTCAGGGGGAAAAAGGGGGAGGAGGGGCAGGGGGAAAAAGAAAACTGGGGGAAGGGGCCCATTTGTATTTCAGAAAGACTGGCATAGGTAAAAAAAAAAAGAAGAAAAATGACAGTCAAAGACAAAAAAGTCTAAGATTAATGTCTGCAAGTGTGAGAGATGGAATTAAGGCAGACAGTAACAAGTAGAGGAAAACAATAATGGGACAATTGAAAATAAATTACTAGATTTTACATCATTCGGGTGGTCAGAGGTGGACTGTTGGGTGCGTACGAATGACAATTCAATTCAAATTAAAATAAAAAATACTTTATTATATAAAGGAAAAATACAGTATCCAGAAATTCAGACATATTTAAACTTTACATCAAAACAATTTATTCAGTTAATCTCAGTAACATAACTAAACTATGACTAACTATTGCGTGTATGTCAGTGGTGATAGAACATCTAGTATTCTATTCCTCTTGCTGAAAACTAAATGTGAAAAGAATCAATAGAAGCAGCAACTAATAATATAGAGAAAAGGTGTGTACACTACAACAACAACAAAAATGGAAAGAAACACACAAGCAGAACAGAGAAAGTGGTCTGAGTCATGGAATTCCTCCAGAGTTCTGTGCTGTTTGCACATTCCTTGTTTATTGTGTCAGTCTTCCCGTGCATCCATCTGCCATGATGTTTGTAATCAAATCTATCTGTTGTTATACGTACAGTAACTTCTTGCCTGTGCTTTTGTTCATACATCATCTTCAGTTCAGTCCATCTGTTATTACTCGCTTGTCTATCTTTGGCTCTGTGCTAAAAACTCTTTTACTTAAAAGAGACTTTTCTTTTCTTTTTTGCTCCATAAAACTTTTTATGCCATCCATTAAGGCCGGTACCATGAGCAAAGGTGGTGTTCTCCATCTTTCCTTCCAATCATTTAATTTCTTTAACATCCCCTCCTTCTTGTCAATGTTTTTTCCCTGACTTTTCTTGTTCTGAAAAACAAATCACTCTGTATTTCGCTCCCAGTTTTCCATCTCTCCCCTTTTGTACTCGCTTCCCCCCGTCTCACTGTCCCCCAACTGCTTGTTCTCATACCCAAAGTGAGTATGTGAGAGGAAAATATTACCATACTAAATGAAAGAGAGAGGATTTGTTCTTTCTTCTCTTTTCTTTTCATTCAGCATTGCGTTACCTTACCTTTCTCCCTGCCTGCTAATTAGTCGAGGGACTGGTGTTTGGGAGTTAAAAGAAGAGCGCACACGTTCAATTCTCTTCCACATACAAAAGGTTTTGATGGCGCTCCATCATTTACACACTGTAGCAGCGCAAAAAGAAGACTGAGTCAGTGTGATTTTAATTCTCTTGCTTCTCTTCATCTTTTCTTTTTTTTTGTGCAATTGGCCACTCCACAGCTACAGTATATCAAAACTAAAAACAACAGGAAAGTATTTTCTTGTGTTGACAGCAGGGAAAGTATGTTAGTGGTTAAATTTAAGTTCTGTTTGCAAAAATGTTTAAAAAACAGTTTTTTGCTTTTTCCTTTAAAGAAATTCAAGACATATAGTAATTAGGTAATTAAATATGTGCAGTAAAACATCATTACACAGCAAATAAATCAACACTTCTAGTTGTTTTTTAAGCACAGTTCATGTTTTTCCTCTGACAGGGAAAACAGCAAGTGTGTGTGTCAGTGTGAATGAAAGTATTTTGGACTGTGACGCAGAGGAAAGAATAACATATTTTCACTCCGACAGTTTGGACAAAACCTGCTGAGTGAGGAGACTGCTCTAATGGATATGTGGACATTCAGATGGCCTGTCATAAGCATCTGTGCGTGTGTGCGTGAGTGTAAATCCACCGGGACAACTCATCTTATCCTAAAATGCCATGACCAATTTCACGCTCTCACAGGAAAGGTCATGGCACTGGCCTGTGTATGTGTGAGAATGTTTGTGCGCACACCCATTTTGTGTGTATCTACAGAAAAGTTAACCCGGTTAACCCAAGTGCAGGTGAAAATCTGCTGCTGAAGCAGACTTAGGCTACAGAGATTCTAGGCAACATCACTTAACGTCACTTGCTATCAAAATCTATCACACATATGGATGCAAACACAAAAAAACAGCTTCTCTGTTCATTTTAAAACTTAGAATTTCAAATTCAAAATCAAAATAACTTTATTTATCCCAGAGCGAAATTAGGTAATTTATGTCAATACCATTTTAAGTGAGATTTCTTTATATTGTCGTTCAAATTGCCTTCTATTCAACCAGTTAGGATTGTCAGTTTTGTTTGCTAATCTTATTTCAAATAAAACTTTATTGAGTAAAAATAACACTGTTAAAAGAGCTTCAAATATTTTCTTTAACTCGTGCCAGACAAAAAAAATATAAAAAATAAAACATAAAATAAAAAAAACAGAGTTATTATTTTTGGCATGTTTGCAAGAAAATCTGATGCAACACTTAATAAAAAAACAAAGCCAGGAAAAGTTAGCAACATTCAATTTTAACGTTCTGTAACATCACAGCATACAGTCCAGGTATTTACTAATCAGGCTCACAAAATTCCATTTTAAAGATGGAAAATACTTTGTGTAATGTTTTGTACGATTCATTAGATCATAAAGCTTTCAGACATTTGTTGTGAGGAGATACAAAGACAGAGTGACACAATGAGCAATCAAGTCTGACACAAAGTGCACATAAGAAAAAAATAAAAAAAAAAGAGATCAAGTGAAGAGCGTGCATGTGCATTTGTGCACATGAGTTTTAGTGTGTGTGTGTGTGAGAGAGTTTGTGTGGGAGAGTTTTAAGTGTGTGTCTTCTAAGGCCCCTGTTGATCATTTTGACACATGTCTGAGCATTTCTGTCACTTTAATGTCACTGTGGAAATTCTACAGATTAGTACAACATCCGTCATGGTGCTAGGCCGATCCGAGTCAACAGAACGCATGCAATATTAAACGCTAATATTCCCCACAGCCTTTTATGCTCCAATATTACAGAGACAGAAAAAAGGTCCTGAATATTCACTCGGAGAGATGACATAGACAGGTTCAGAAGGAAAGCGCACACAGGTGCATAAATATTCACACAAAAGAACTCTGTGTAGACAAATGTACACGTTACACTGTATTTCAGAGAATTATAACTCATTTAGGAAATATGTTACATTACAGACAATGTTGTGCATAATACATATACATATGTCTAGATCTATTGCATCTTCCAACCAAAAATAGGAACAAATGGTGGTGAAAAACATGGATCAAGGGTGGAGGAATCAATCTGAGTTAGGACAAAAAATGAATGTGTGCAAAAAATTCCCCACGTTGTAGGAAAAACCCGTCCACCCACACACACACACACACACACACTCAAACAAACAAAAATAGTTAAATGAAATAATTTCAGATATTACAATGTAAAGAAATAAAAAGTTGTAGGAGGAAGGTGTGCACAGAAAACGGTTCAGTAAAAAAAAAGGAAAAAGCAAACAGAAGGAAAAAGAGCTGATTAGAAATGGATGCTGAGGGAATGTCATTGTTCTAGTCGATTTGAGACATTATTTAAACAGAGACTCGTGAGAGATGACGGAGTATAATAGAGACAGAGGGACTGACAAAGAAAATGAAGCCTGCACAAATAACTATAAGAAGACAAATGCAAGAAAAAGAAAAGGTAGAATAAGAGGAAAGCAGATATTTCTGTTAATATGGAGTCACTGTGTGTTCATATTTTAGTATGGAGTTTACACATACTGTAAAAAAGAAAATGTGTGTTTGTTTTGCTTTAAAGTAATATAAATAGTCAAATTTCTGCTAGTTGAAAACTGTAAAAACACTCGGGTTCCCTCAACACAAAAATGTGCACACTAATGCACAGACACTAGTGTATGAATGATACATAAGTGGTAAATAATGTAGGCTGTGCTGTGTGACAGTAAGTTGAGGCAGTCATACCTGAATATTTCACTGCTGACCAAATGGAGGCTTTTGTTGGGATGATGACTACTATTACCTGACAAGGTCTATTATATTTTTATTAAACAACTGCCTGGTCAAAAGGTGGTAAACTGAATCAAACTAATCATATTTTAGCAGTATGTAGATACTTAGCTATAGTACTAATATTACTAGCAATTTAGTTGGGAATTATTATATAAAAAAAACAATTAGTTAGAAAGCAGTTAGAAAAATGGGAAAGCAATATTTAAAATAATGCTGTCCATTAGTCAAGAGATTATAATCATCATGCAAACAAAAAGCTGCAGAGCCACCGTGTCTGTTGTGCTAAATACTGATGTTTAGTCATTTTATTTAATTAAGGCCTTAATAAAAAGAAGAGTAAGTGTATGTTTTCAACAATTATACTGAATTTTCATGTGAAATCAAACCAGTGTAATAGGTGGTACTTTTCTGTAAACATTTATCATCTTTAAAAATGGTGACACAGGGCTTGTGAGGAAATTTATAATTATCTGTAAAATTAAATTTTGAACGACTTTTGTTACTCACATTGTTTCCAACTGTGTGGCTCTCTGGGAGACACAAACAGCGGTATGGTGTCACATTGGTGTCACAGAGGTCTGCATGTCCGTGACACTCACATCTATTGAGGTAAATGAAGAAAAACAAGAATGAGACATACAAAACACAGACTTGATTTTGTAAATGTTTCAGTTATTTAGGAAATAAACAAATAACAAAATAGACATCAAATATGAAAACGCTTTCCCACAAAGTTTATTATTACAGTTATTACTGAGCTATTGTTTAACAACTTAGCTGTAAAACCAAGTTGGACTAAATGAATTAGGCAGAACATTTTGGTGTAACCACTAGGGGTGTAACAACACATCAATCTGTATCGATGTATCGATTTGAATGGTTCATGATTCAGTTATATCAAGGCAAAATGAAAGTATCGATCTATATCATCATCATATGCTCGCTGTGATTCGATATCATATCAGACATGTGAATTGAATCTAAATCATATCGTGACAGACTTCGTGATATCGAGAAATATAGAATCGCCATCCAAACATATCAATGTAATATCGTATCGTGAAGAAGCTGGCGATTTACACCCCTAGTAACCACCTCAACATCAAGAAGCACAAATAAGTCTAACAACAAGCAGTTCAAGACACAAAAAATGATTCTTGTGTTACAAATTAAAAACCAAAATTTAACACCAGTCAGATTGTAATTTTAACGTACATACCTAAATCTATGTAATATTCTTATGTCATTTTGTGAAAAACATACATAGAAAAGTATTCCCGGAAACACATACACAGAAGAATATTGTATTTACATGCTTTATAAAAAAAAAAAAAAAAAAAAAACAAGACAGGAAATGGAGAAAGAATAAACGAGAATGAACACGGATGGATGAAGATCGCACAGATGAGGCTTCAGCAGCATTAAATTTCTGTTTTTCCTACTTCAATATAACAAGCTACTAATTAACAGCTTAGAAAGAGGGGGAAAGAGAGAAAGAGATGATTGCCTCCTGCATAATCCTATAATTACCTCAGTCATAAAAGACAGTCACTATGTCAGTCACAGTGTCAGTCTAATGAAAAGATGTGTTCACAATTACTCACAGAAAGCTCTGCTGAAACTCAGCAGTCTGTGTGAAATTGTTTTACTGAACTATGTTCCCTCAATTTGCACAAATCTGTAATGAAGATACTCAAGTCTCTTTCAACAAATCAGGTCGTTTACAGCTAGACGACAGGATGGCTGTTAGAAAATACAAAGTGTAATATTGATGATAATTTCTCAATAATAGCACGTGAATTTGTTTTTCCAGAAACAAAACAGGACACTTTCGGTCAGTTTGAAGTCATTAACACAAAAAATATCTCATTTATCAATGTTTGAGCTGTTTGCTTCTCATCTTCTACAGATTATCTGTTCTAAAAAATAACTGCAACACATATTCCAACAGCTTTCATAAAGAGACAATAGATCATTGAATAAATGAAAGTTTTTACCTGCCACTGATGGTCATCTCTTTTATAGCAAAGTATCTGTGTTGCTGATTAACCCAGTTTGCGTTTGTGTGATACTGTCCTCTCATATGTATTCGGACTTGGGCAGCTTGTACCATCTCTTGTAAGGCTGGAGTTTTGTAGAAGTCATTAAATCCTGGCCTCAGAATAGGATGTGTGGTCAGCAGACTGAAGGTGATGTTGCCTTCTGAAAAGGGCGCGTCGCTGAAAGACAAAAAATAAAGAGAATATTTAACCAAATCAAATAAAAGGAAAATTATTATCTGATTTTCTCCAGTTGTGTTTGTTCCTATTCTTGTTATTTAAGTCAAAACTGATTAGCAATAACAATTTCCATCAGTTCAGTTATTCCATTTAAATGCTTTTTAATAATGTCCATTTACAACAAGAACAAATGCCGCTTTACTGAGAACTAATAATGTAAACTAAAACATAAGAAAAACTATTTTCAAAACAGGCCAACAGCACCAAACATATTTGCATTAAGCAAATTTTAACCCTGTTGTAATTATCAAGCCTAAAGTCTTTTATTACTAATGTGAGGTAAATTTGTTCGTATGCCAGGCTTAACATGAACTGTGCCAGGAAAGGTTGTATATGATATAATTTGTCAGTCAAGTGAAAAATGAACAATGACTGCATAATCTGTGATCTATTCATACCTGTTCTAGCTAGTGCCAACCGAGCACTTGATGCACACAGCCCTGCCAAGAATTAGTGTGTGAAATTGTGGGTTTAATGTGTTTTTCAAGTCCAGTTCTGCACCTAGTGCCAAATCCATGGCTGATGTCAATCATGAGCCAAAGTACTGCTGTAAGGGGTTAGTTTCAATAACATCATTACTATGAGGTTGTCACTGAGTATGCATGTATATTTGTGTCACTTTGTGTTTTAATTAAAAGGTCTAAACATAATTTTATTTGACTGCGTCTGACTTGTTTGTATTGCTTATGTGTTTGCTTAATCTATGTAATTCTAAGCTTTTTATACACCAATAAAGTTATTTTATTTTGCCAACAGTTTTATATATTTTTTCCTCTGTGTGGAAGCAATCACTACCAGACAATGTGCTCAATTTATTTTATATGTCAAAGCAAAATTTAACTTCTCATCATTGGCCTCTGTCTGTTTAAGAACCTCCACTGTATCTGACAAACCCACTTCAGCACCTCTTCACAACAATGATTCGGGGGAGGGGAGGGCGCTCTGTGGGGCAGGAGCTTGGCTGGGGACTGAGCTCCAGGGCAGAGCTATGTACAAATAGGCGGTGCTTTGTACCGGCATGCATTTAGGCAGCTCCACATGACTACCACAGGAGATTTAGGGATTTCTCAAATATGCATGATGGAGTCAAAGCAACACTCTGGGTGTGTTTTTGATGAGGTAATAACATTATACCATGAAATTAAGCTGAAAAGTGGATTTTGCAATTCCACTGAATTGGGAATAATGTTCAAGTAGTACAGTATAGTAACCTGAAGTATACAACTATGTCCAGATGTAAAATATAAATTCATGCAATTTAAATAATTCAAATAGCAGAAAGTTAAAAGCGGAATTAAAATAATCTACAAACCTCTCTCATAAAAAAAATGTGAAAAAACAAGCCATTTTTAAAATCACTGTTTTGTTACATATCTGGGAATGTTAGGCTATTTATAAAACGATAAGTCTATAGAGTCAAACCAACCTGGGCAATTGCAGACAGTTCACAGAGTCAGGTCTTGGTAATGGTCCATTGTTCTGTATGTCAAACACACTGCAGTTTCTGGCCATATACTGCCAATCCAACCAGAATTGTTCCATGTTCATGGTGCTTTCAGGCTCTGAGAAGACAAGCTTCCTCCTTTGGATCAAAACTGACTCAGGCAAGAGACCCGCAAACTGAACTATGACATAGAATACCTGAAGGAAGAATTCATACAAGTTAGTGAAAATAAAAAAATAAATAATAGAAAGATATTGAACATATTTTCCAATGTTCATGTGAACCTGTTCGTGTGTGTGTGTGTGTGTGTGTGTGTGTGTGTGTACTTTAAGTGCTATCTAACTCTCCAGTGGGCTGGGATTTCAGGAAACGCAGCAGGGAGTGCATTAAGCCACCAAGACTGCCCAAACCTACTCACATACAAACACAAATACCTCAAACTTCAGAAAGTGTCTTTTATCTGGGGACTTAAGTTGAGTGACCGTACAGGACAGCTCCCAAAACCCTGCCTACCCCCACATATTGTACAGACATCAGAAAGCAAAGAAATGAGACCCTCAACACCAATCATGACAGCAACCAAATCCAGCAGTTTCTTTCACTATCCTCTCCCCCCCCCACCCCCCTTATATCTGTTGTATTGAAGTGCTTAAAAAAGGTCTATTCAATGAATACACATATTTAATGAGATGCATATAGAGGTGTTAAAATTTGGCATTTTTAAGGTACGCTGAAGAATAACACATAAAATTATTTCATAGTTCTATGGCTTTTCAGTTCATCCATTTCATTTTTTGGCATGCTAAACATGTATTTAACAGACTGCATAACATAAATTTTGGGAGACTAAAAAAAAAGTCCAAACTTGTAAAAATGTATAAACACAATGTTTGCTGTAAGGTCAAATCCAAGGACTTTCACTCAGGGTTAGTAACAGCTGTCAGGTTAGGACAATATTGTTTTTGTTTATGAGCTGTAAGTGAAAAGTGAACTGATTTATTGATAAATTCAACGCATTAAATCTTTGAGTCTGTTTACGCACACGTCTACAGTAAGGAAAATTGTATTGCTACTACTGATGTACAAGACACTGACTTGACACACTACATCTTCAGACAAGCCTGTACTCATTGTAGATGGATATTGATGTTGATATTGGGAAGCTTTGGCTCAGTAGTACAGAGGTTGTCTTTTAATTGTAAAATTGGGGGGTTTCATCCCAAAGCCCTGCGGTGTGCTGTGTCCTTGAGAAAAACACTGTATGCGTCTCTGCCACTCATATGTTTATTTGTGCATGAATATGAATATAGAAGTGCTTTATACGGATATTGTAAAAAAAAAAAAAAAAAATAGAAACCTATACACAGTATTTGTGTGTGTATCTGAGATTGTGTGTGTGTGTCAAGTGGGGGGTTTTGAATGGGTTAATGAGGAACATTGTTAAACACTATAAAGCAGGAGTGTCAAACTCCAGTCCTCGAGGGCCGCAATCCTGCATGTTTTAGAGCAGGGATAATCAATTACGGTCCTCGAGGTCCGCAATCCTGCATGTTTAGAGGTTTTCCAGCTGAAACACACCTGATTCAGTGATTGAATTAACTCTTCAAATTGAGCAGAAGCCTGTTAATCACCCAGCCATCAAAATCAG
>JARVGW010000322.1:12994829-13009150 GCA_031762495.1 Anablepsoides rubrolineatus
TACACTCAACACTCTCGTACACACAGAAGCACGCTGTGTGTTAAGCGGTGGAACCCAGATGGCAGCCACCTGGAGTGTGCTGGTGGGCTCTTGTGACAGCTTCGGACAGGATATGAACACACACACAGATGGTGACCCACAGAGAGTGAACGGGAGATGGACGTGCTCACTATTGATTTGTTCAGATCAATGATTCACAACCTGGTCATCTAACACTGGGGAAGTCGTGCCCGCTGAGCTGGCACATTGGCCTGGTGCATTTGGCACACATCACTGCCTATGCAGGGTACTATAATACCAGACATTTGTTAAATAAAGATTTTAGAAAACTCCAGGTCATAAACTGCTTTATGACTGCCTTTTGGTTGGTAGTCATTTTACTTAAGCAAAGTGATTTTTTTTTTCAAAGTAAATTTATTATAAATACCTAAACCAATCTGTACAGAAACCTACTTTCATTGAATAATTTCATTATGTAACTGGCAACTACAAGCTCTACAGCTATTCTATTTCATTCAGTCTTTTCTCATAGCTCTTTATGTGGTTAATTGTATTATATTTCACTGTCCCAGCAGTTTTTTTGTGCTTGTATATTACTTTTATACAAACACACACAGCCAGCATATTTACATAGCAGCAATGTGTTCAGAGCCAAACATAAAACAAAAAAAAAAAAATGGCAATGAATTTAAAAAAGGAAACAAGTCAAATAATCCTCACAAATTTAATATTTGTTCATTTTAAAGCCCTTAAATGGAACAAGTGGTGCCAACAAAGTAAATTAAGCTATAAAGCAAATCATGTTTTAACCTCATGGTATCTCTTTGCTCATCATTCACTCCTAGATCTTCTCATCCCTTCATGACTCTAAAAACATGTTCAGACTTTTTAAGAGTTTATTATTAATGTGCTTGCACAATGTACGCTTCAAATTGTCAGTGTTAATCAGGAGACTTTCATTCCTCCTTTCAGACGATGAAGCAGACTGCACTTCCTTGTCAGGTGTTAAATTACTTTATCTCAGCGTCTGTTTGCCACCTCCAAAGTAGGCCCGTTGTCACGGTTACCTTTGGAGCTCCTCATTATTCATAAAGGTCATTCTGGGATCTAAAGTAAAGCTGAAGGGAGGAAGACAGGACTGCTTGTTGAGTTCTTTGTCAGATCTCAGTGTCTTCCCTATTAAAAGTCAGAACAAAACTTAGCTCCCCGTTCCTATGAGTCAAAACATTGAAGATGATAAAAAGGTAAGCACAGGCTACACCTTTAGACCCTTTTCTAAACTGCAAGGTAGTAATCCCAAGCAACTTCTAAATGTCTGTATTAAACTTTATGTGAATATGAGGGTGAGCTCATTCTGTTAAAACTAGTCACTCACAAAACTAAACAAAATATAATGAAAAAAATTGTTGCAGTAATTTTTGGGTAATATTGTTGGCTTACAATGACAAAAAACAAATAAATAGTAGCATCATGTTTCATTACAGACCACCATAGATGTATCTGTTGTGTAAAAAGATTTTATTTTGCAAATGTTTCTATTTAAAACAGAGTCTGTATCTGATGTCTCAGCATAATTTTATTGTTTTCACAAATAAAAATTCTGATGGGCTCTTTAAAAAAACTCACTAAAGGTTTTCTTCATGAGCAGTGGGTTCAGAGAGTTGTAATAAACTGGGTGGGTGCATTTATATTCAAGATTAACACCTAAAGACAACACCAAACTAAAAATGCTGGGGTTTATTTTACTATTTATTTATTTTTTCAATTGTTGTCATTGTAAGCCTAGTGCCCATGGGTACGGATTCAGATTTATTTTTATTTTTTTTTTGTGGGGGGTAAGTTTAAGATCAAGGTGTGAATTGAGTTTAGGTGATGCCACAGGGGATAAGAAAAAAGCACTGACCAGATTTTCATGAAACTCTCTGAGTAAACATTGTTTGTAAATCAACAACAAACATCTAACTGTCCTTAGGAAACACACAGATTAAAGAAAGAGAAAGGAATACATAGAACGTAAAACTCACCAAAAATACTGTCAGATTGTAATTTTACCAAAAAAAAGCACAATATACATGCTTTTTCCAAATTCTTGCCATTATTTCAGCCTACATTACACCCTAAAAAGATTTACTGTAAGAACATGCCTTTTAAAATCTGACTTTTTTTTATTTTTTATTTTTTTTTAGAAAAATGTGCTGGAAATATATCCACTAGACGCTGTCTTCACAAAGATGAATTCCCAGGATCTTGGGCTTCCTCACAGATGACATTGATAAATAAGCCCCTCTACTCTTTTTTTATTCTTTCTGAAAAAATAAAAATAAAACTAGTATCTGTTATGGGGTCCATTGTTCTAAACTTGCCACAGAAAGGAAAAAAACTGGGTTAGTAGACCATGTCGTGCATGTCCACTTTAAAAGAACAGAAGAGTTTTTGCACCTGGATCTGATGTCACAATTTATTATGTTTTTGATCATAAAGATGGACAGAACGTTTTTATTTCACTTTAAAGCCAACATTAAAATATAAAAAAGCATAAGTAACCCATAACATTCAGGAATTCTGTTTTAGTTTGTATTTGATCATATTCTGAACAAGGTAGAAAATAAGCAAATTACATTTTTTTTAAAGCAGTAACTTTGCGAGGCAGAATGTTATTAAGTAAAGATCAACTTACTAATGATTTATTTTAGCATCCCTGGAAATGTTTCATTACAGACCACCATATACGTATCTGTTGTGTTAAAAGATTCTATTTTGAGTCTGTAGCATCTCAGCATCATTTTATTGTTTCCACAAATAAAAATTAAAAAAAACTCACTAAAGGATTTCTTCATGAGCAGTGGATTCAGAGAGTTGTAATAAACGGCTTTAAGCATAAACAAGCTTGAAAGTCAATTAAAAAACTAACATTTGGTCCTTTTGATGACACTGCATTCATACGGGGTAATATTTCAAATAACTGCACTGCCACTGAAAACAGCCAACTCTGGATCCCTAGTTCAAACTCTGCTGTGTAGAGAGTAACTTAAAAATGTACTGAGTGTAAATACAGTGCATAGACTTTAATTACAGTTTTGTATTTAAAAACATCAGCAACAACAAAGAAAGTTATCTTATGTGCTCTTCATGCATTGTCCAAATATTCAACTTAACTTAAGGTCTCAGACCCTCAGTGGAATGAGGTCAAATGTGCATCTGTGTGTCTTTGTCATACATGTGCCATTATGTGTGCAAACTGACATGTGTCCATGTATCAGAGCAGCTGATGAAGAAATCATGTCAGAGAGTTCCTGTGGTCACAAGCTGCCTTACAACTGCAGGAGTCTCTTCGTTCAGGCTGTCATTTTGGCTTAGAGTCACTCAAGGGCCACAGTTCGATCAGAAACATGGTTCTTGCAAAATTGACACAGCACAGGACTTACATGCATAATTAATGCAAGTAACCCTCTAAAGAAGAATCCTGTAGACTCTGACTTGTCTCTCACCATTTCCCAAAGTTTCTTTCTTTTAGTTGGATCTCTGACTCTCATGAAAAACTGTCTGGCTTCCATTTTTGGATTAAATAATGCAAACAGCTTTTGTTTAAATAAAAAATATATATATTGTACAGAGTAACTAAAACAGTCCTTAGATCATTACCCCTAACAGATGGCTGTGATTATCAAGTTCCTTGTAAATCAAATAGTTCTTACAGAAAGCATTCGGGGGAAGGCCTCTGCATCAGAACTGCTGAAATTGGCTTTTATTGTTACACTTGAAAATGCATCATTTTGTTCACAGCTTCATATCTGTCGCCCTTCTAGTCACAACCCATCAGGAGTTTTCACCTTCCTCCACATAAGAAACATTTATGTGATTGGTCAGAAGTTTGTAGTTGTGTTTGTTTATGCTGAAATTGCTCAGATACTACATTGTCCTTCAACCACTCTTCCAGATGCCCCTGGTTGTACCCAGAAGCAGACATTTATAAAGTTAGTTAAATGGCCAAAAACTCCTGAATAAAGATAAAACGGACTCTGTGCATGAAAGAGTCCTGCCACAAACTGTTAACCTGAACAGATTTGTGAACAAAAAAACTGTGAATATCAGAGTTAGTTTTCTCCCTCCCCCACCCCAGAGTGTAGACACCAGCGGGAAGAAACCCTGTGCAGTGATGTATACCGAAGCGGGAGGGGTTTCCCATGAGCTTGGAGTGGTGTGTTTCAGGGGACATAAAGGAAAATGAACGTCAAACAACCACGTGACTGCACGTCGACTGTTTGGCTTCAGGTCAAAAATACAGCCTTTTAGTATTCACATCGCTCACCTCCATCGTGTTTCTCTGAAATTAAACATGCAACCTGACAACAAACTTAAACATTCCATGCCAATAAAGGTTGAACCCAAAGTAAACACAAAACAAACAGACTGTATCAATCTAAACAAAACATAAATAATACATTTAGAATGCAACTATTCAAATCTATGCACACCCACACATTCCAAAAGAAAATTCTCTAATCAGGGTGAAAAAAACAAAACTGACAACGTGTGGGTGGATCATGGAAATGTCTGTGCTTTAATGATCCCTTGTGCCATCAAAGCACCTAATTGCTGTTACATTTATCCCCAACTCAACATAATAACTAGTGTCATTGTAATAAATACAAAAACTAAAGTCACAAATACTGCATAAAAATCTGCCACCGCATTTTAGGCAAAGAAAATCTTATTTTTTCAGCACATTTACAAAACCAGAAAGTTCAAAAACATGTTGAACTCCATGCTAAATCATACATGTGTGATTTTAAATGCAAAGGATTTCAAAATTAAGAGTGTGGAAAAGTAAATCAAGTGTTTTTATAATGGAAAACCATATGGAATCATTTACAGACACACCATGGTCCCTCCACAAAGTAACAGAGTACAGTTTTATCCCTATGAGAACAAATGAGGCAATAAAAATGAAGCAGCTGAAGTAGATAAAAAAATTAGCTGCAGCTGACAAATTACCCCACCACAACTTTGTTTAATTACATCATGAAACCAGGAAATGGAAAGGTGTCAGAAGAGTGCAAATGGGAATTTTGTTCCAATGGGTGAAAAAAACAGTGAGACAGCAAGCAGTGAAAGTAGTGCCAGACAAAAATTATAAACAGTTGACGAAAAAGAAAGCAGTCTTCAAATTGTGTGAAAGATTGGTATTGTCTTTTGATTTTTCTATGCATGCATTACTTATCTCTTTCTTGTTGCTTATTTGTTCTTTCTTGTTTATTTGCTTGTTTGTTATTTTGTTTATAAGTGCAAATAAACAAAATGTATAAAAGGCATTTTGTGGGTTTAGTGAGAAACCGTTATTTGATGTTCATGCAGTGAGCAGGAAGGTGTAAAAAAGTGCAAAGCAAGAAAGGTTGTGCAAAACAGTGCTATTTTTATGTAACAAGATAAGACATTTCCAGCCTGTGATGTAATTATATTGGTTTTTAATGTAAATCAGTCTTGG
The DNA here is from genome assembly GCA_031762495.1 of Anablepsoides rubrolineatus. Lineage (NCBI taxonomy): Eukaryota > Metazoa > Chordata > Actinopteri > Cyprinodontiformes > Rivulidae > Anablepsoides > Anablepsoides rubrolineatus. The sequence continues at coordinate 13,000,315 of JARVGW010000322.1, forward strand.
GAGTTATTTGATTGTAATCACAAGTTATCAGCAGCAAGTACATTCATTCTATCCCCATTGTTTCAGTTCAACATACAGATATGTCTTGCTTAAAAATTAAAGTCTTCACAAAAAAGGCAACTTTTCTCAAGTACTTTTAACTTTAAAATGATAATGGTGTTTACAACTTAGGGAAAAATAATCATCCCACACAAGAGAAATCATGCATCCTGGATAATTAAATGGACAATATTATGTATTTCTCAGGCATATATTTAAATTATATACCATAATACCATAAAAAATGTAACTATGTCACTTTCAGTTGTTATTAAAATGTTGTTTATATCTTTAAATAGAAATTAAGCTGTTTCTAAACGTCTTGAAATTGGCCTCTGTCTTTTTAAGAACCTCTTTCTGCTTCTGTCCCACCCATTTCAGCATGGGGCCAGGTGGGTGTGTGTGCTCTGTGATGAGGAAGCATGGCTAGGAGACACAGAGCAGAGGAGAAACTGATCTCAAAAGGTGGTTCTAGGCCCAACCGGTCATTTTTTCTTCCCTGCCTGGCTGCCTCAGGACACTACAGGATTTCTCAAACATGCATGAATGAATCAAAGAAAGACTCGGCCATGTTTTTGATAAGAGGATAACATTATAACATGATATGAAACACAAAAAAGTTGATTTTACACCTTTAAACATTTTATGCAGCTGTTAAAACTTTTAGTTTAATTACAAAACATTATAAATACTTTCTTGACCAAGATTAAATGGTAAATGGTAAATGGACTGTACTTGTATAGCTTCTTTCTATCCAACCAGGATATTCAAAGCACTTCACACTACAATCTGTGTCCTCATTCACACAGCACTCTATTATGTCTCTACAAAGCTAACATGTACAATCTTCTATGGAGACTAATCAGTGCCAATCACATTCATACACTGATGGGACACACATCAGAGGGTGAAGTATCTTGACCCAAGGACACAACAACTGAGACAGCTGGAATGGGGGATCGAATCGGTGACCTTTCAGTTCCAGGACGACACCCCTAACCACTCTGCCACAGCTTTACTTTAAGCTTTTCAACATTAAAACTACAGCAAATATAGCAGTGTTAAAAGGTATTTAAAATGCATTTTCTTGTGAAGACGTAACCCCAAATTTGCAACATGTACATGGAAAACTTTTCATGACACCATCAATATTTTTGCTGATGTATTTTAACTGAAATATAGACCTCATTCGCAAAATGCCTGAGCCCGGAAATGAAACCCCGTCGTAAAAAGCGGTTGAAGCGAGCTTACCTCTGACACGCTTTCGTGCCTCGAGTGAGATAGTAACAGATTCAAGCTGGCAACATGATGTGAAAAATGAAAAGAAAAGGCAATCCTGCAGCTTTGTAATGATAACAAACTCTAGGCATTAACGTGCAACTGGGCCGCTCCTGGAACAACAACAAACACATGGTAGACTGTAATGGCTGGCGTCTACCGGTGTTCTGTAAAAGTTGGTCTACCTGAAAAAAGTTTCCCCACCAGAGAGGGCGCTGGTGAGACACAGAGGATGAGATTGTTGTTGAGTGGGATTCTGATGTTGTTATATTACAGAGGGGGAATACCAGAAACCTTTTGCTAATACAGATAATGGTGCACCTGATTTTGAAGTCTTTAAATTCAGCTCTATCCACACTTGTTAGAGCCACATAGCTCTGTCTGTTTGTTATATCACACTAGTTAACAAATGAGCCAATTAAAATAAACTAGATTGCACTGTGTGGTTAGTTTGTGTGTAAAGATGATAAGAGTGTTAGAAGGCTGGTAAACAATTAGGTATAAACTAATCAATGAATTTATAAAAATACATTAAAAAAAATGAATGATACTGGATTTATATACATATTCAAACAAGTAAAAATCAAGCAGGCAGCTAGAGAAGGATTATCTGACGCAAGTTATACTGCTTGCCCTTTCTTCTGTCAGCTCATCTGAAGATTTTAATTACATGAGGGAAATGAAGGAAGATGAATTCATGAACTAAACACAGAGAGAAAGTAAGACAATTAAGAAAGCAATGATTACTTTTACAGACAAACAAAAAAAACACAGCATGTGTCTATACCCATACCTATTCTTTCTGCCTTTGAAACTGTTGACCAAAAAAATTGTTATAAGTTGAATAAAATCTTTATTTATGAAGTTGAAAGATATAATAAAAAGGTGGTGAAAGGTGAGGAAAAAAAAACCTTTGAGCTTTGTGAGTTAGCTTTGGCTGAGTGAGAACAGTGGATTAGGCAGCTGTCTGAGATGAAGTGGTTGTTTGGACAAGGATATAGTATTTAAACAGAGTGCAGGACCTCTCTTCTAGACTGACGCACAGCCTTAAAATAAGCATAGCTTCTCACAAAATGACTAGAAGGCACTAAAACCGTACACTGCTAAGAGGGTAAATGATTGGAACTGGAATGCAAGTTTAAAACAACTCATCTAGCACTTTTTTAAGTTAGGAAGAGTTATCATAAATGTATTTTCTTATTTTGAATATAAAGCTGAAATGGACAGCTAAGGTTCTTTATCTGTTCCACTTTGTCTTGCTCGGGTCAGTTTAATCTATGGGATAAGTTTCTTTTTGTGTAGTCAACCATCCTAGTGAGTTTAGCTTAATAACCCCATTTAGTAAAAGCTGGATCTATAAAAACATTTTTTCCCCTTATGATTTAAAATGAAATATATTATGCACAACCATAATAAAACGTAACAAGTGAAGAGAAAAATTACATTACCCAGAACTGAAAAGCCTGAGCAGCCCCCTGTTGTCAAGGTATGAAGGTTTAGGAGGAGCTAGCTGGCCCCAGGAGTCAAGAATGGTGGTCCAGCCTTCTGTTCTAGTGGCTTAGCTGTGCTCAGGTAAAAGAGGACATGGGATGCATTTTTTAAATAGGCTTAAACACCTGCTGGGGAAAAGAAATCTACAATGCACAACAGTGTACACAGCTACACAATTTACAGAAAAATTGTTGAAGCAATGGTTTCAATTTGTGTTTCATTTAAATCTTTCAAAGTTTAGAAGCAGTATGTTTGGTTCTGTTTATCTAATAAACCTTTAAACATGCTACAATTATTTTTAATCTCATTGGATGAGATCCAACCTAAAGTTTCTACAACCAGGTTTTCAATCAGCAAATTACAGTAAGTTAGTGTGAGTCAGAAGATTGTTGTGGTTCAACTACATTATATCCATCAAGTCACACATGCTTCAGTCATCTTATATAGCTCATCTAGCACTGACTTTAAAATCTTCAATATCACTCTCGTGAAAAGTGCTACAGTTGGCAAGATGAATGTTTGATTGAATGTGTGTTTATGTCAGCCTGTGGACCTTTTTTTCTCATGTGTACAACAAACGTCTCACCCAACAAGAGTGTTCAAAGTGTTGGCTCAGCTGCTTTCCACCGCATGTGTATCAGCAAAATGAGGAAGAAGGGCTCACTAGATTGTTTTCTATGGCTAATTTGCTTAGCTCATTAACTATTGAGGTAGAGGCAAAATTGTGTTTTTGCCAATATACCAGCTCCAGTGGACTTTGTTATGCCTGAGAACCTGTAAAATGAAAGCAAAAAGTGCTCATGTAGAAAAAAAGAGGTGATGCTGCACCATGGCAGAGAGTGCTAAGGAGATGCAGGAGTCTGTGCACTTAATAGTTTACCAATAAAAGGTGTACATGAAACAAGTTTATATCCGTATTTTCAGTTTGTCCGATGTGTTGGTAACAGCAAGCAGCACAACTTATGTTTTACTCCCAGATGCCATAGTTACCATCAGTCAGCAAAATGTATGTAAACACAAGGACATTTAATGTTAGCCCTGTTTGAATGCAGAAACCTCTTGAATGACTTGTTGAACAACTTTTCAGAACCTCCAAAAAAGAATATCAAAAATCAAATCACATCAAAAATCACAAGTGAACTAAAATCACTCCACTTATGATTTTAGTTCCTGTTTACAGAGGGTGAGGTTTCACATAACCCACCCACATAAACTGTGTTACAACTGCAATTATCCATTGTAAGGTTGTGGACAATTTAAATTAGAGTGACATGAATGTTACCCAAATAAATGTGTGTTGTGTCTTCAGAATCATCTCTTATGTCAAAACATCCTGAAAAATTGTATGAGTTAAAAAACTTTGGGTTTAATCATTGTGGCTACAACCATCTCTTATATGCTTATAATCATAAATCTGAAATTTAACATTATTAATTTGATTTTTTTTCAAATAAATTATGTTTTATGTCTGTGCACATCCTTGAATGCCTACAGTTGGTTCTTTCTCTGTAAGCCTGGTGTTAGTGTATCACAATGAGAAGAAGTTGCATATAAATATAGCAAACAAGTCACACTCGCTGTATTCCTCTATCTCAATCGAGGAACACCAATTCCCCACCGCACCACCTCAAATAGCCACTTTACCTCAATGAATTGGGTTCAAATGCAATCTTGGCTATTGTCACATGTAGTTTAGAGGCCATTTCTTAATGGTGCACCAACTGCTCCTTATCTTGTTCTCTCACTTCAAAGAGCTACATTCCCTCTTAGATAGAACTATGTCCTTTTTTGGTGAAAGATAAATGTTTTTCTTTAGTATTTCAGGGCAGTTATTGGTTGTCGGCAAATAAAATGCATTATGAAAGAAATGTTCAATTAAAAAGACAAAGACAGACAGTTTGTGGTTAAATCATAATAATTTAAACAATTATTCACTTAATCTTTTTCTATGATTTAACTAGTTTATTGAGTTAAAAAAAACGTCAACAAATATAAAAAGTTACTTTTGTACACTAATCATGGAGAGAATTTAGCTGATATACCTACCTGTTTCAAAATTTCCCTGGAAATTCGGTGTGGCCAAAAGGGATGCAGATGTTTCAGCCATCCTCACTCTGTTCAGCCACACCTGAAGACTGACCAGCTCCCTCCTCTGCACAGATCTAATTTGTCCCCAGTTTCAGCTCTGGATAACGAGCATCAAGCTGTCAACAGGCCCTGCTGGCTGTGACCTTGCTGCATGACCCTCTGAGGGTGAGTGTGTCCCTGACATGCTCTTTTTTTCTGATTGGCAACTACATAGACAGTGAGCTGGGGCAGTAGTGTTAGAAAAGAAGAGAAAGAAAATTTGTGAAATGTGCATAAGGAAGAAAATGAAAGGGGAATGTAAGAAAGACCAATTCACTGAGAAAAAAGTGAATGTCTGTAAGGAGTGAAGTGGAAAAGTAAGAAAAATGCATCCAAAGACTTCTGAATTTAAAAGTGGCTGCACGGTGGAGCATTCCATTTTTACATAAGGCCAGGCTCGGCTCAGCCTTACCTCTGCCCTTGTTGTGTTTCCATTGAGCAAAGGGCTGTCTCAATATAAGCGGGATCATAATAATAAACATGCGCAAACCTTTTTTTTTTTTTTGCAACACAACAATAATAGACTACACCAAAGTCAAAGCAACAAAACCACAAGCTGTACTGGACCATCCAGCATGATGCTTATAACAAGAAGACAAGACAACAAAAAACTGTAAGCTAATGGTAGCTTGTTGTTGCTTAGTAGCTTGCTACAGTTGCTGTCCAGTTAAAGTCATTTGGAAAAAAAAATGTTAGTTGTTGGAAAAGATTCACATAAAATCTACCTCATCTGTGTGATGTGAATCCCTCGGTCAGTGAACCAAGCAGCTGACATCAAATTGGACTGGGCAGGCTGGCCCAAATAGAACCACAGCTCTTGAGGTTCCAATAACTGGGACTGAGCTATAAGGGCTGAGCTATAAGGGTTAATGCAAACATGCTAAACCCTCGTTTGAACCCAGGCCTGGCGAAACCTTGCAGTGCAAAAAGGCTTATTGTTGCTTCACAGCTTAAAGTTTGCAGGTTTGAATCCTGGTTGGGGCTCTGAAACATATGATCAAACACAATAAATTCATATTAATAGAACACACAATTATAACTCATGGTCGACCACATAGTCTAATGTCACTTCAATGCAGATTGCATTTATTATCAATTCATATGTTTTAACTGAACCCAGTCAATTTTTTTATATTGTTTTATTATTAGAATCATCATCTGTGTCATTTAGAAAATCTCTGTCCAGTGTTTCAGTCTCTTCTTTTCCATCTTTACTATCAATCAGTGCTTCAAAAAAAAGACAGATTAGAGAGTAAAAATCACTAATCTAAAATAGACAACATGAATAATTTGTAATGGTTTGTTTGGTCTCTCTGCCATGTCTTCTGTTTTATTGTGTGACAGCATTGCATTTTGAGATTTTTGTTTACCATCTGGGACTGTGCCGGGGAATGGCACTTTCTTCAAAGATCAGAGGGAGATGTAATCTCACCAGTTGACAAAAGGCTTTCATGTGCGTGTTCTACTGTGAGCCCATATGCCCGGGTGTCTGAATAACGTTGCATAGCTTTGCAGCACCACTGGTCAGCGTTCGAGATGTCACCAAAACCTACATCTTATCTGACGCAGGGGCAGATACATCCCCTACTGCTGCTCTTCTGTCACACTTCTTGAAAAAGAAGCTTTGAAGAATGTCAGTTACCCCTCTGTCAACAGTCTCTATCAGTCCTTTTTAAAATCCTTGGATTGGTGTCTCCCTGTGCGATGGTTTCCCTGTAGTGCAGACATCTAACATATTCTGTTGTTCCATGCTGAATAAGACATTAGCATTCATGCCAGATGCCTTTGCCAGATATGCTGTGGCAAGGCATGAGGCAGTAAACAGTGCGGGAGCAAAACTGACAACAAAGACGATGGAGGAAAACGATAAGAGTAAAAATGGACAGCAGCAGTAGGGAGTTAGATCTTGACTTGATATGATGGGACATTTAATTGTGAAATCATACAAACAGGGTTGGAAAAAAATAAAATAAAAAATATTGCAACACATTGCATGTGGCATTTGTGCTAGGGTTTCTCTTGTTTTATTGTGGCTGGCTGATGATTTGCTGTAATAGCATGAGTTTATTTGACAGCTCACAACAAACATTGTAATTGTAAAGTAGTTAATTTTTGTTTATGTGTGACAAAAGAAAATTATGAATTCCTCAATTTGCCAAGTGTTTGTTATTGTTCTCAATTAAATGGTTTAATAGCCCCTATTTCATATCAGAAACAGCAGGATTTGAGATGTCAGCTTTTTGTCTGACATCCCTGTTATTGTTCTGCTGCCACATCATGGTGATAAGCAGGTATGAATGTGGCACTGCTTTGTGTATTACATTATATGTTGGAATTAGATGCCAACATATTTGGTCAGAGCTAGGGGTCGATAGATGGGTCAGAGCAAGATTTAACATTTTGGTTCTGAAGGCGTTGGTAATTTGCTACGCATGCAGGCAATTAAAGAGACAAGCATGCACGAGCACGCAGAACGCAAACACACACACAGAAAACACAACACAGCAACTCACCTCTCTCATGCACAGACAAGAAATGTGAAATTGGTTATGATTGGCTTTGCCCCCTGTAAATCCAAGAGACACTGGCCTGCCTCCATTTTTGAGCTTTTCTAATAATGTTGGTCTTACCCGCACCTTATTGAGAGCATTCAGGTCTTTGCAGCAAATAAAAGACAACCTCCATCTCATTCACGCTGCTGTTTTCGGTGCCCTCTGCTATAGCCTTGATTATTATTGCTCAATACAATAGACAGCCACTTGAGGGTCACCACAAAATGAGCCTCACAGATGATTAACTGGATATGGAAGGGCTCTGACAGGCCATTTTAAAATTGGAGCTAGGGGTTTTATATTTTAGAAAGCAGTACATTTTGTTAAAAAAATGTTTTTTGAAAATTTCTTTTAAGTGTTTTTACTTTGTGCTAATTGCAAAAATTATATACAAGGGTAAAGCAACTTTAGTCATGTATCTAATTACCGGTGGTTCCCAACCTGCTCTCGTCCCAAAAACCTTGCCAATAAGCCTGTCTGCTCAGATGTTGTGAAAATATCAATTTATTGTTTGTATGTAAAAGTCCTCAAAACAAGTCCATTTGAATATTAAAAACTCTGCATAACTCAACTCTTTACTAAAAAAAAAAAAAAAGTTTGTAATTACTCAATTTATTATTTTATTATTATGATAAAGAGAAGAAGGTTTAATGTGTCTTTGGGAGAGGTGGGTATAGCGAGTAGCGAGGGGGAGCTAAGCTTGCTTTGAAAGTTAAAAAAGTGGGGCTTTAAGGAAAATAAGTTGGGAACCACTGCTTTAAACTTTCAGTTTCATACACAGCTTGCGAATATATTTACTGCACAACTGCAGTATTGTTAGGACAACAAACAGAGGCTTAAGCAAGTTGCCATGTGAAAAATACAATCAATGGCAAAAAATTCTGCAACCTTCTTCAAAGTTTTTGAGATTTACCTAATATTTAGTGTTTTTGACTTATAACTGATGGCGAAAAAAATGTTTTAAAGATGGATAGACCAGGATTGTTCAAGGAGCAGAAAAAAAAAAAGAAAAACATTAATATATGATCAAATTCATTTTCTCTCACAGGGACATGGCATTTTGAAAACCTAATTTATGAAAATTTTATTAAATCTGTTATCTGGCCTCTGGTCAATATTTTACCTTAAATGTCTTAAAGCCGGGATAAAACTTTTAATCCCATTAAAAAGCAATGTTATTTAACACAAACAAATGTTGACAATCAGTTTTTGTCATAGTGTGTGTGTGTAGCTGAACCATCATGGTAAGTAAGCCCCACTTGCACAGCAGGCTGCACACACACACCAGTGGCTACAGAATAGAATAGAATAGAATAGAATAGAATAGAATAGAATAGAATAGAATAGAA
>JARVGW010000322.1:13018417-13030071 GCA_031762495.1 Anablepsoides rubrolineatus
TAGAATAGAATAGAATAGAATAGAATAGAATAGAATAGAATAGAAATAGCCTTTATTGTCCCGCAAGGGGAAATTCAAGGTGTCACAGCAGCATCAGTACAGAGGTCCACACACTAGTTATTTTACAAGCAAAAGAACAAGAATTTAACAGAAGAATTTAACAGAAGAATTTAACAGAAGAATTTAACAGAAGAATTTAACAGAAGAATTTAACAGAAGAATTTTACAGAAGGCTGGACTTAAGGACAGCTCATGAAAATGTTTAGAATCTTAGAAAAATGTAGAAAACATTTAATTGTACGAGAACAAAGCAGATGAAGACACAATTTGCCATGAGTAATGAGCATAAGTGGAAATGTAAATAGTCATTACAAGAATGTTAATCCATATTGCAAAAAAAAAAGTTATTTTTATATCAAATAGGGGTGTCATGTCTGGCCTTTTTAAATGGCATCGTAGTTACCACATGAGCCTGTACTATAAATCAAACAATAATCTAACATAATTTTAAAAATAAATTTTAAAAGTGGAGGGAAAGTGCACATATCAGAACTAAGTAAAAGAACAAGAGCCTTATTGCCAACTCACTTTCAGTTTTTTCTTTTTTTAAGCTCAGAGGAACATAATGACTATCATTAAGAATGGACTGCCGTACTGACTGTGACACTCCAAAGACATCTATAAGAAAATTTATGGGCAGTTTTAAGAAATTGAACAAAAGCAATAACCCTTTCAGCTTTTATTAGAAATGGCAGATGGAATAAAACGACTGTGGGTTCTCAAATGGGACATAATGGACAAAAGGTAATGAAATTCAAAAATTACAATAATCTTGGGAGTTTTTTAAAATATTGCTCAATTTTTCCACTTCTTTTTTTAACACATGTTCTAAGTGGATTTCTAGTTTAAAACATGGACATATTTCTGACCAGTAACATTCATTCTTCAGGGGGTAGCAAATATCAAACTTAATTGGGTACTAAAATATCAATTCTTAGTCAGTTTTGAAACAGGATATACTGTATATTTTGGTGTAAAATGCCTTATAGCTGAAACCTTTTATTGGTAATTCAGCTGTGTATGTGTGTGTTTACGTGTGTGTGTTTAGTTAGCCAATTTTGTGTTCATTGTCCTCTAAATAGTAACACAGCAGAGTCTATCTACAGTGAGTAAACGCGCAGGGAGTTTCTCTACACAAGCCTGCCAACTCTTCTCAGCCGGCCCCGATGGGTTATCAAAGCAGACACTTCGCAGCCTACTTTCCGAAGCAAAGCATCTGCCCATTCAGAGGCAATGGGGCTAATGTCAGACTCTATCATTCTTATGTTTAAAATGACCTTGGCATCAGCATGCACAGCAGAAACTGATGCATGGGTTTTAAGAACAAGTGGGAGAAAATATAACTGCTAATCAATTCAAGTTGCAACATAGGTCTTTGTGACAGCCATTACTAAAAGAAAGTCACCTTCAGAGTGAGCAGAGGTAGCCATTACTTCTTTAAGAGGCAGGTTATTGATATTCTGCTCTGTTTGGACATTATTGCTTACGATGCATATTTTAGAAATTGGGCTTCTTGTTAAAAACACACACAAAGACAGGCATGATGACACACCTTCACACACATGTTGATGGCCTGTTTAATACTTGAAAGCAAGACTAGCAAACATATGTTACAAACGTAACAGGAGGTTATGGAGGTTTTGACTGTGCTGATGGGGACTCTTGGTTCTCAAGTGTACCACCCACAGTCCAGAAAACTGGATTTTCTTTACAACTTTAGCAAACAGCTGTTTCGGAGAGGAGCGCTGCCAGGAACGCTGTCATTGCACCATTTCTTTTCTTTTTTTTTTTGCAAATTTGTACTTTGTACTGACTTGTGCAGAGCTGACAACAGCAGCAGTGTGTGTGGAGGGGAAGGGTGTATGAGTTCCCCCCACCCCCACACACTGCTGTTGTTGGTTGGGGGTTGCTTTGGTGGGTTTGAGGGAGTTTTACAACAGAGGATTTCCAGTCAGAGAAGAGCTTAGCGGGATATCTTTGTTTTGGCTGAGACCCTTTGTGTTTCCCTGCTCTCTGAGTGCCGTGTCTCATATTTAAAGTGCTTGACAGCCAAGAGTACACAACCTGTGGCTTTTCTTTACTCTCTTTTCTTTGCAGAGAGGTTCTAACGACGTTGCTTTTGGCAGTTTTCCCATCTTACAGGAAAGTAAAGGTCAGGCAGAGGTAATTTCTTATGGGTTTTAAATTTTGTGGGAGAACAACAAAAAGATACAAATAATTTAAAAATTATTAGCTTCATTTATCAAAATGAAGTCACAAAACTCAACCAGGTTCTGTGCTGTTTTGCCAGCTGCTCCTTAACATACAGGAAAGCACTTCTTTAAGGGTCATCTTCACCGCCCCGAAATGCTCTCTCACTTCCTCAGGAAACTTTACAATTCTTGTTGCTTGAGGAGCCTCGAGCATCCTCGTGAACTCACTGAACTTTGGGCATCACCTGTTTGAACCCCTACTCTATAGAAGGCACTCAGTCATTGCAGCAAAAACAAATACACTTAAAAAAAATGTTTAAGTTTTTATCCTTCAGTTTTTATGTTCACTCAGTTCTTTTAATCCTTCTTTTTACATTTTGTTTATAAATATCCTAAAGGTAGAGTGGCATCAAAGTTTTTTTCTTTCTTTTATGTATGGTTCTGATCTGAATTATAAATAAACAATTTTAAATGTCATACAGAAGAAATAATATATTATAGGATCAGAGTTGAAATTGGTCAGTTAAAAAATGACTTCTGTTTGACATGCTGCAACTTGTATTTCTTTGTTTTTAGACTCAATTTCTTATTTAAAAACCTGAACTACTGCTGAAACAAAGTGTTATAAATATCTCATGTAAGCATTTTCCCTGAATAAATAAGGCATGTACGTAGCTGATATGGAGCAGTCAAGTATACAGGGAATTCTTCACCTTTAGATATGTGGATTAAGCTGGAAATTTGAGATATGAACCATGCTAAACGTTTTGTATTTTTCTTCCACGCTAACATCCAGGGAAGTGACTCCTGCACAAAAGCTCCCAAGTGTCTGTGGCCCCGTCCCATGCCACGCCAGCAATCTGCTTTAAATGAACTGTTTGTGTTCCTCTGACACATTTGGTGTTATTTTAATGGCCTGGAAACCACAGAGCAATATCGTAAAGGATTATTATACCTTTAAATCACCTTTGAGAACCAATCTGAGTGCATAGGAAGTCCATTAATCATCTTTGCCAGTGTGGAGCTCAAATTAAAGACCAAGCTTTTGGACTCACAGGCACAGAAAAAGAAAAATACTGCTTTTCCTTTGGTTCTTTTATCTTGGATCCTTTTTTTTCTTATTTTCAGTCATACATCTTGTACTTAATTCAAATCCTAAAATCCAATCAAACTCTTGCTTTCAAACACTTGTTTTTATACTATATAAGCCACAGAAAATAATAACCATGTAGCATATATTCTAATAAAATGTATGGGGCAGTTTCAGTTCAAAGTGAAGCTGAAGATTCTGAGAACTGCAGTTGTATTACTCATTCCTGAAACATAACAGAAAAAAAACATCAATAATGTGTTTTATGGGATTTTTGTTCAGAAATATTTTCGTGTGGCAAATAAATGTATTTAACTCTGAGACACAACATTCAGTATCTCACAATGGCATGAATAAACCAGGTTGCTTCCAAAAGTAAAACTTTAAAAAAGACGTCATAAACAAAGAGGCTGAATGTAAGACTGAACCAACCACAGTCAGTTGATCGATAAATCAGCTGAAAGGAGCACCATGCCAACATCCCTTTAATTGCCTAATCTTTACTGAATAATACAAGTTTTGCCTAAGGCTTTAATGAGGTGTTGAATTTCACTGCAGGGAATGAAACACAGGCAATTAAAAAGGCAGATGGAGCCAGACCCAGCTAAACTGAAAGGGTGAGAACATTGTATTATAAGTGATGGACAGGACCAAAGTCCTACTGATGCTAATGGTTCTGACAAAATATGAGTAGTGGGTGCCACCAAGGGCATACAAGGGTAGGCCAATGACTCCCACCCTACGTTTTCCACATTTTGAGTTTGCTACCTGTAGATGATGTCCCTGCTGATTGAACTCTAAACTTGTAAATCATATGTGTCAAACTCAAGGCCTGTGGGTCAAACAAGTCCCACTACAGCATTTTATTTGGCCCATAAGAGCTTCAGTGATGTATTAGTATCTTTAAAATAAGCATATGATGCTTTAAAGTCATCACTGACCATAAACTAAATCTCCCATAATGCATGTTGCTACTACCCCTGCTGGTGCCTACTAAGTGTGCTTGGAGCCCAAGTTCATTTGAGATTTTTGGTCAAACACCAGCGTGCCTGGGTTTCCGCCCACAAAACTGCTAGACTTTGCATCAATAAATGCTTCTAAAGCGCTTAAAAATGTAATCAGTGTCATTTTTCTTTCTTGCTTTGTTACGGTCTTGTGAGCCGGACCGCATGTCAATGTAAGTAGCCATTAGCCAGTTACAGCTGTAATTTGCCATTTAAAATCTCCATTTCACTGCATTTTTGCTGGTTACTTTTGCTGCAACCCAGTTGTACTGGTTGCAAATGTAAACTAGAATGTCCCTCCAGTGGTAATTCCCTGTCAGAACATCGGAGGGTTCAGAAATCAAGATGGTAGCTATACTCACCACAACTCAACAGTGAGTTGTTTCAGCAACTCTCTTGCTTTTTATTTGTAATACTAATTCTATATAATTTCTTTCACATTTAGTCAGTTGTACATGTTTTCAATGTTTATTAGAGGACATATTAAAATAATGTTTCTATGCAGGAAATACCACGTAGAGCTCAGTTTGTTTATTGTTGAGTGAAATGCAAAATGTCATGAAACATTGACATTTTTTACAACTGGCCCTTTGAGGGCCACCATAATGCTGATGTGGCCCTCAGTGAAAATGAGTTTGACACCCCTGCTGTAAATGTTTGTACCACATGTTGAACTAACCAAATCGTGTTGGAGTTTTATTTTATTATTTTATGCTGAATATCCTTCTAACATTCAGGGATTCTTTGGACAAACAACGCATAACATTTTTTTGCAGCCCCTTGTATTCTGCCTCACTTAGTTTATCCCTTGCTTTTTATGTAATCTTCATCCTACCTCATTTACTCTCTGTATCCCACTGCTAGTTGTGCTCTAGCTGCTTCATTTAGTTTTTTTCTCTTTTCGGTATCAGTATTGCTTTCATTCCACCTTTTTCCCCACAACTACTTGTCTGTGCTGTCCTCGTGTAGAAGTCCAGTCTCTGTCTCTATGTCATTTGTTTCAGTGTATGCTTTTATTTGAAGCCTCCCACCCTCCGAACCCTCACTGTCTAATACCCGGCAATGATAGAGTTGGCCTGGAGAGCCCCAAATTATCAGCTTTTATGGTTCTAATTGTTTCTTCTGTGCTGTTTGTTACCTGTAAGACAGCAGCTGAATGAATACAAATCGACCACAGAAGGTGAAGTACTGATCTAAGACTAATCTTAGACATCCTCAGTGGACATGAAGTTAAAAGAAGGAGCTAATAACATGATACTTGTGATTCTGTGAGTGAGCTTAAGAAAACAAACAGGAAACAGTGGTATACCTCAATCATAACAAGTCTTTATTACCTTTTATCTTGTGTACTGCAACATACTGTACTTTGTGTCATTCTTCTCCAGCTCTTACCTAGCTCTTTCTTCCATCCTTCTTCTAATCCACCGTTCTCCTATTGTCATTAATTCTAATGGTAAGGGATTAACATTTGATATGCTCGCCTCACAAGGATTATAGAACAGGTGACACATTTTCATTTGGAGCTCTCTTCATCAAAAAGTAAGCATGTAAGCGCAGCGCGGCCCAGTATTTGATCTAGGATTATTGGAAAAAAAAAGAATCAAACGAAACAAACAATTATGTTTGATGTAAGCTGCTTTTCATTTCATTTTGCCAAACTGGATTAAACCATTTCCTACTGATTCATTAATGCACGTTTAACTCTCCAAGCATCTCAGTACTTTTTTTAAACAAATGTAAGGAAAAAGTATAGGTCAAATTACATTTTAAAAATCCCCATTAAACAACTTGAACAAGTCTGACAGAAGACCAAACTGGATGGCTAAGCAAATTATATTCTTGTTTGCTCTTGTTTGCGCCCTTAACTCTCCTGTGTTTGTTCAGCAGTGGTGTCAAACTGCATAACAAGCCCAACAGCCTCTTGACACTATTAGGGTATTTCACAGTTAGCTATTGTAGAAAACCACACACCACAACAAAATCAGCCAAAGTGCCACTTTATGCAGGCCAAAGGCTAATTGGTTGGCCTTCAGCCTGTGTCAGTGAATGGCAGAGCTTGAGGATAATCACTGGCCATCAGCCTCCAGTTAGCAGAACCAAGCACACAGAGCAAAACAATAAACATGTCTATATTTCATCTTTAGTTTATTGGATCTTATTGTGTGTTTAAAAATTGTTTTTTTTTCTATTGCCTAAATGCTTATCATTGTGTTTCAGCAAGGAGTCAACAAGCAAGTAAAGGGGTACAATCATGCCAACACAAATAAACACACAACAGATAAGCATGCAAACCAACACCTTATAGGTCAATGTAAAGTCACAAATGAATATTGTTCCATGTTTTTGAACTGTAGGAAGAAAATGAAGTGCCTGGGGGGAAAAAATCAATGTGTACACTCAGACTCAACAATTAAAAATTCTACACAGAATGGGCCCCAGCTGAGATCTAAACCTTTGTCCACAAGGTGACAGTGCTAACTACCACACAACCCTGAAACCTGTTTCTAGGTCCTAAAGCATTGAATATATATACAGTTGTGTTAAGATCCTGTTGTGATTTTGGTACTTCCTGTTAAATGTTCTGCTTTCTGGTGGGACTGGTTGAATTAATCCCCACCAGGGTAGTAGAAGGAGCTTATCCAACATGCAACAATGACCTGTTTGTCTTAGATGGTAAAGACTGCACAAACATTTACTGACATGTTTAAAGATTGTTTTTTTCCTTTTTAATGATCAAATGAACTTACTTACATAACCGCTGATGGCTCGTAGGTAAATCAGTGGTTTTCCTTGGTCCTGGTACATCGTTCTGTGGCCTAGTTGGTTCTGATTTGGCTCAACGCCACCCTTCCACTGGTTCATGTTTGCTGTAACGTTGGGTTGTAGTTGCGAGAAGGTGGCAGTAATGTTCAGCAGGACCAAAACTCAAAATGACACTGGTACTGGGAATTCCACAGTGCTTGTCCTTTTATTAAACACACACTTCAAAAACCTTATAATGCCCAGTTGAACAGCTGCGATCTTATCATACATGAAGCCAGCAGAGTTCAAACAACCTGTAACTTGTGAGTTGGAGAGGAAAATATAAAGTCCTTCTCACAGTCTGTGGTAGCTTGCTTCTACCATATCTGACTACAGAGGGCAGTGTCACGTACCAATGACATCACATATTAGTAACTTTAGTTGTCTTAAAGAGACATCACACACTAATCAGCTCCTACCTGTGCCTGTGCCAGCCCACCCACTGTCAGCCACCTCAGCTGCACCTACCTGTTCACTATGGAATCCTGTACCTCCTCTATAGAACCTACAAGATTCACTCCTCTGTTGCAATATTTCATCTTCCCAGGCTCCTGTTAACCCCATCCTTATTTATTCACAGAATGTTTCAATCCCAACCCCTGTAAATAAACCATTTTCTTGTTTTAGTTTAAAACTGTGAGTCATTCTTAGTTTCTTTAGTGAGCCTGAAAACTTACCAACATGACACAGATGTAATAGTTATAAAAAAATAACCAAACTGGCTTTAAATATCATGCCATTGACTTGTTATTGTGTCAGTATATTTGCTTTGTTTTATTTAATTTATTATTATTTTTTTCCAAATCACATAAGCAGTTTTTTGACTTGTTTAATTTTGTTTTGAGGCAAATTTTAGCAAGATAAGCCTAATATTAGTGATTTTGTTTTTGTAGATATTGGAAGCAGGTGATAGATGTATTAAGCTAAGCAGCAGAAACAGATTTATTTTTAATTTGACATTAGCCTTTTATTTATTGGGCCATTTTTCCATTTTCTGTTGTCGGTGCTCTATGATTGACAAATAACGGGGGGTCCATATCACCCTATCAGGAGGTCAGTGCTCACTTTGTACAAAAAAACATTAATGTGTCCAAAAAAGGAAACAAAAAAAATGTCCAACGACTGATCAAGAGAAAACAAAATTCTACTCAGACATGGCAATCTCTTTTTTTGGTTATTTTTCTATCAGGCATCACTAAAGGAAGGATCACATAAAACCTTCCTCATGTCTCTTTTGACGAGATCTGAGTGTGAGAGATCAGTATGAAATGGGATAAAGGAGAAATAATGTACCAGCATTTCTCTATAAAGGCTTAATGCATCCTTCTAAAGGATGAGAGGTTTGGAACAAAAACCTGCAAAAGCTCTATTCCTCCCGTCAAAGACACCAAGTTTCAATGAAAAAGCAATACAGATGATCAGGTGTGGCAGCACCTGAAATGTATTTCCATTAGGACACAACCTCACTGAACTCAACATGTGTTCAGAGATTGTAGCCTTTCGCATGTGTAGCGTCTGCGTCTGTGTGTGTGAGAAAGAGACACACACACACAAAAATGTACAAGGTGAGAGGGAACTGTTAGTTGCATTTTCTAAAAAACATTCACTCTCTTTTACAACACGGGGAATGCACGTGTACCATCTCCGTCTCTACTGATGAGTTTAATCCTAAAATCCAAACTCCGGTTCATTTCTTGAGCCTATCTATCACCAGTAACAATGCTTGTCCTCATTCTGGTAACAGGATTTGCTTCCATCAGAGCTGTTTTATCTTGACTCAAGCTGTATTACTGAGAGATTAGAGCAAGGCTTGGAGGCTGAGCCATGAACCTTCCTGCTGGGTAGTCAGGGTGACTGAGCCTACGAAGCTTTGGTTTTGCCAAAACACCAAAGTAGTTTAGTTTATTTAGTTTAGCTCAGTTTATAAAGTTTATTCATTTAATTTTAAAATAACAACATAAATTATATATACAATAAGAATACAAATCATAACTAAAATGATAAAAAGAAAGAAAAATCTTATAAGTCATGATCAATATGCTGTGGAAACCAAATAAGTTAATTGTTTTATCATTATTTGGAACCATTGGTCTACATGCCAACGTAATAAAAGAGATTTGTACTGAAAATAGAGTTAGAGGGCAAATATTCTTTTTTAAACAGAAAGAAAGATGTTTGAGCAAAGTACAATGACGTAAAAGGGTTCAACTTTAATAAATTACTAGACCCTTGTGTACTGAAGTGCATGCTATCATAAGAACATATAGGTGTTAAAAAGTATCCTCAATTGTCACTTCACATTTTAAACATCCATCTAGTTTGAAACCCATCCGCAGATTCTCATCCTTTTATCTTTTTTTTCATGACGACAAATGATTGTGCTACTTTTTGCCTGACATAAGGGGGGGGGGGGGGTGGAGGGTAATATGTATTTGCAGAAACAGAGTTCAACTCTATACCACAATCAAGTAACTATGCTACCTTCAGTTGTTATGAAAATTCTGTATATATCAAAACTAAATTTGACTTTGCATCATAGCTTAAGCTAGCTGGGGACTGAGCTCCAGGGAGGTCCTTTGTTCCAGCAAGTGTTTAGGCAGCTCCAAGTGGCTACCACAGGAGATTCAAGGATTTCTCAAACATTCATGAATGAGTCAAAGAAATCCTCTGGGGATGTTTTTGATGAGGGAATGATATTATAACATGATACAAAGCTCAAAAAAGTCAATATTGTATAACCCCCACCACCACCCAAAAAAAACACACACAAATTTTATCTCTGGAAATTGCATTGACTGAGTCTAAATATCTAGATACACTCATTCATTAGTTTTAATTTATGAGTATGCCAAAATTGAATTTTGAATTGATTGAATTTTGTGATAATTGACAGAAAAATGTTGTCTTACCAGTGTGTTCATTGTCAAAGTGCGGCCATTTTCTTTCAGAGAAAATATATTTTCAAGTTCTCTTTATACGGACACAATAACAGATTCCAAAACAGCTCTGAGATTCTCATTTTGTTTGTTTAGGAAAGTATGAAACTTGTCCCTGTTAAATCAGCAGTTGTCATTGGCCTTGCTCCGGCAAGCCTGGGTGGACATCTGTTGGAATAGGTGGGGGGTCCGCAGTGTTCTGCCAGAGCAAATAAAATATGAGCTCTCCAATTTATCTGACATCCACTAGATTTGTCATCTATTTTACTGTGTTTGTGATTGTTTTGTGAATGATGGTGTACTTGAGTGGGGTAAACAAAGTCTATGCGAACAGAAGTCAATTATACTCAGGAAAATCACATGTTTACACCACCCAATCTGGTTGCCTTCTAGTTTGCAGTTTACAGCTGCCTTATCCCACACATAACAACCTTTTGATTCATTTTCATCATAATCACTTAGCAAAGAAATGTAATATTGTTTTTCTGAATATCATGAATTATAAATTAGCACTGCTTTGATGTTTTCATACTACCTTTCTAAAACAGGACATTTTATGATATGGTGCCATCCGTCTGTGTCTGTGGAAAATATTGTATAAATATAAATGAATAACCCTTTCACAAACTGCATAGCTGGACACTTCAGGGGTCAAGGGTGATCCATAAGGATTTCATGGGCACAGTGTCAAGCATCAAGGTCATAAGTGATCCCTTTGTTAAAACCTTTTTTATATTTTAAACTCTACATCTAAATAACAGGAATGTAACCCGTTTGTTTATTAGATAGTTGCTATTTGTCCATCCATAAGACAGTACACACTAAGAGGTTCATGCTGTAACCCTAGATTTATACATTTAGTCAACTCTACTGCGTCACAAATTCACAGTATAAATGAAGCCTTTATAGCCAGAGTCGAACAATTACACTACCTCTGCAGGCCGGCAGCGGACATTATGGCTGTCAGCCAAAATTTGACCTAATCATATTTTTCACACCAGATCAAGTGACAGTTTATAAAGATAACATTTTACCATCAAAAAAATAAATGTGCACATATATTTTCTAAAGAATTTACCAAAGACAGACTAAATTTGTTAAAATACTAGCTATAATAATTGTAAATATATGCATAGATAATATTTTATCAGTTATGTATACACACATAATACAAACAAAACATGAGAATTTTATTCTAAAACCAAAAGTTTGAAAAAGACAAACACAAGTGCTGTTTGTTTTGAGTTCATCCATGTAGTTATATAGAACAGCTTTATTTACGTCTATGACTTCTGTTGTTTAGATCTGACTTCAGTACTTTTTGCACAATCTCACATTGGATCAGTTGGTAGAGCTGATGCCTCTCAGCAAGAAGGCTGCCGGATCAAATCTTGGCCCGGGGACTTTTCTGGATAGAGTTTGCATGTTCTCTCCATTCATGCCCATGCGAAAAAAAAATATACTCAAGTATATTTTAAATAGACTGCATTTTGCAGAAATATATTTTTAATATATTATCAATAGAATATACTTTTTAGGAATATATTAAAAATGTAAAAGAAGTATATTT